>OU696587.1:4837492-4849992 GCA_916048095.2 Sacculina carcini | reverse complement strand
GTCTCTGATTTGAGACAATTTTGGAAAGATTAAGACCTTCCAGCAGCAGATGAAAACCTATTTTATTATCAATCAACGGCAAGTTAATTAGTTGTTAGCATACCATAGATATAACTGCAGGACAAGTGACAAATTTCGGCTTACCTTACCTTAGCTGACCTTAGCTTACCTTAGCTTGTCAGCTACATGACTTTGGTAAGCTAATTCCCAAGATTAGCAGGTGATGGCTAATGATATTCAGTGTACCCTGAATATAAGAGAGTTGCCGGAAGAGGAGATAAAGTCTCTTATATCCGGGCTTCCCTTATGTCCGGGGAAAATTACACGTAAAGTATAGAACGCGGGCACGAAGAAATGCTCTCTTATAACCGGGGTGGATTGTACACATAATCCTAAAATCAAGAATATGGATGAGTTTTAAAAACGATGCGTTACATCGATTAGCACCACCGAAAACCGTGCGGACACGAGCTATTTTGTAGCTTGACAACTTTGGGCTTACTAGCAATAGCGGCGCTAGGATATTTCTGATGAGGGGCTGAGGTAGGCTAAGCGATGGCAAGATGGGGGGCTTGGCGAAACTTGAGGAGCTACACTCGAAATGTTCATGGTCAGAATTTTTTTCAGGGAAGGGACTCAGGCAGGGCTTGACCAATTTTTGGGAGCACTTCAGCCCCACCAGGTCACCCCCCTAACGCCGCCACTGCTTACAAGTGACCTCTCTCACAAGCCCACACATACGCAGTGGCAGAAATCCACACACACACACACACACACACAACACTGACACACACACACACACACACTCACACACACACTGACACACATACACACACACATCAACTCCATCTATATTCTATAAACCACCATTTGCTCGCTCTATACCCGAGGGACATTCAGCATTAGTCCAGATAAAGGTGAGTTCACTGCATTTCTGCAAGCACAAATCCAGTGGTTCCCAACGTGTTTGTGATCGAGTACCACTGGAAGGTCCCGTACAGTCTCCGCGTACCACCTGGCTCCAGAATAACTCAGTTCGATCAGATATCACTTGATTTACATAATCGTACACAAATGGAATATACAAATCAAATTAAATAAATAAATCAATGTGAGGACTATATCTGCTTCTTATCCGCCAGCTGCTCAATGAGGGACATTACTTTACTCACAGTAAAATATAAATCATGACCTGGTGTCGTGGTTCATGACCCCGAACGTGTTTGAGTACCACTTGTTTGGGAACCACTGACCGACACACATCTCTGTTCTCTGGCATTCTACACCACGTTGTGCTTGTCTGTGTGTGCTTGTTGTTGTTTACACTCAACATCGCTTACAATCCGTGTCTGTATATAGCTTCGATCGCTATGAAAAACCTACAGAGATGCACACGCGCTCATTAACCATGATCGACCAAGATTTAATGTGATATTTTTTTTAGAAAAAAACATTCTCCTGTTAAATTTGGACATTTACAGGCTTCTAGAAGTGTCAGTTTAGTCTATATAGAAATTATTTGTAATGTATTGTAGCAGAAAAATAGTTTAGCCCGTTTGCTGTCCGAAATTCCCTGAAGTAAAAAATAATTTATTAAAAAAAATAAATTCAATTTAGAATATACCTCGATACAATCTCGAATAATTTGGAATATCCAATAGAAAAATGAGTTAAGAATTTTGGCTTGCCAAAATTCCCAAGTGTAGTGCCGTTTGAATTAAATATACTTATTCAAACCTAATGGAAAATATTAATAAAATAATCACACAAATTCAATTGAATTATCATTATATCTTGGTCGAGGCATGGATGTACATAATTTGGTGCATACAGAAAGCTATACTTTCGTCACGTGTATTTAGTCCAGTAATTATTCGTGTGTGTTTGTGTGTGTTTGTGTGTAGGTGCGTATGTGTGTGTGTTATTTTGCCCAAAAAAAGTGTACAATTGTTTGGCTTTTAAAGAGCATTTTTAAAACTATTTAAAAATCAATAACATGCTGAAAATTTGCTGCAGTACATTTGCTTGGAAAACAATTATATCTAAGTAGTTTTTATCGCTAGTTTATTTACTTTCCAAACAATAACATACGACAAAAAATATGCTAAACTTTGTGTTGCTGTTGTCTAATATAATCGCCTGTATATACATCGTCTTATATACATATCCCATATACATGTGTGTGTGTGCGTGTGTGTGTGTGTGTGTGTGTGTGTGTGTGTGTGTGTGTGTGAATGTGTGTGTTGCAGTCCCAACTATTCAGCGGCAAATGATGTACTGATTGTATTGAACCAATCCAATCCAATCCAATCCAAGCCAGTCCAGTCGCACACATGCGACCAGCTTGCAGAATCTTCCGCGAAACTTCTCGATTGCGTCTGTGTTACACTCGGCCGTATACCACAACAAACACACACACACACACACACACATAAATATATATATATATATATATATATATATATATATATATATATATATATATATATATATATATATATATATATATATATATATATATACACGCATATACACACACACTTAGCCTGATTTGATGTGTCCTAGCAAGCTGCTGCTCAAAATTAGCGAGGATCTTATTGGGGAAGCAAATGAGGTTGAATCCCTAAGGCAAGAGCGGTTCAAGAAGGTTTGATTTGGTGTAAAAAAACTGTAAACTCCCTTGCTAATGAATTGCACGTGATTCAATCTGTGACAGTCCAAATTTATTCATTCAACTCAAACTTACTAGTTGTCCAAAATATGCTGAGATCAAGTAATTTAATTTTTGGTTGTTAAGGAAGAAGGGAGTAACTTAAAAATTGGACAGACAAACAATACTGTGATTTTACCATTTGGAATCTGGTCATTTTTGGTCACAAGCATTGTGGCTCGTTTTCGGTCATGTGCAAGTGATTCCTAGTGTTGCTAGTGTTCTTCAAGTCTACAAGTGTTCTGCAAGCTCATTGTTATCTCCAAGAATCCAGATCGCTCAGTTTGGAAACAAGCAGTCGCTAATATGTGACTATATTTGGTAGAGCGCTTCAAAAACTCAGACATGCAGCATAAACCAAGTTCATTTCGGAGTTAAATTCGGACGTTGACCGACTTTTGAAGGACAAATATCTCACGCATTTAGAAGAGGGGAAACAACGTAGAAACGTTCACTTCCTTTTCGTCCCGAAGAATATGAATCCTAAAAATAATCCCGATTGGCGGTATCAAAATATTACAAAGGCTTTGAGCATCAGCATACCATACAGACACTCACTGGCGGATCTAGATGGGGAGCTCAGGAGGCTGAAGCCTCCCCCCAAAATGTTTCCATCAACTCCTCATAACTAAGAGGTTCACTAAAGGAGGTCAATAAAAATATTTGTGCGTATAATTTGTTGATATAAGCATTATCGCAAAGATGTTGCATAATGATGCATGTACATGACTGATCGCCCCCATAATTCAGCCCCTCCCAAAGTTAAACTCTGGATCCGCCACTGCTGACACTGTCTATTTTCACTTTTAACCAATCCATTTGTTCAGCTGGACTTTGACCAACGCAAGTTATAATATTATCTGAAGAAAAAAAAACACCTGGCTTCAATTTCATACTGAGAAATTCACTTGGAAAAAAATCAATATTTGCTGGGAAAAAATGACCACTCATTGCGACTGAATTGTAAACTATTCTATCGCAGTCTTTCATTCTTGAATTCTCCAAGAACAACAAGCTCAAATGCTAGTAAAGTTTCGTCAAAATGTCTGCTCCAAATTCCCTCTTCAAGGAAATACACTCGTAATGTGAGTCAAATCATGCGTTGTATTAGTGTGTATGTGTGTGTGTGTGTATGTGTGTGTGTGTGTGTATGTGTGTGTGTGTGTGTATGTGTCAGTAGTATAATCTAACTGGCCTGCAGAAAATCTCTGTGATTCGTTATATCTGTCTGTTATCGAGATCAAATCTAGGTAATATTAGTTGAAATTCGACCAAAATATGATTTAAACTCTGGATTTGTGTCTCCATTATGTCACACACACACACATACACATACACACATACACACACACATACATTATTTGCATTTGGCTAATGCTACCAAAAATATTATGGAACATATTTGTCCACATATACATAGACATGCCCCATTCCTGTTGGTGTAATGTAGCTTTTTGCCGCCTAGATGGAGCTGGTGCTGGCGAATGCATCAGTTGTGTTGAAAATTGCGATTATGTGTGTGTGTGTGTGTGTGTGTGTGTGTGTGTGTGTGTGTGTGTGTGTGTGTGTGTGTGTGTGTGTGTGCGAGAGAGAGTGTACGTGTATATCACTGTTATATGTGTCACTGTGTGTGTGTGTGTGTGTGTGTGTTTAGTTAGTATATTTTAAAGGGCACACGTCTTCCTAACAGAAGTCGATCGGCCCATTGTGTGTGTGTGTGTGTGTGTGTGTGTGTTTGTGTGTGCGTGTGTGTGTGCTTGTGTGTGTGTGTGTGTGTGTGTGTGTGTGTGTGTGTGTGTGTATGTGGCGCCCTTCCCTGTTTGGCCAATGGCTTGTCGGAGTGCAGCTGTTGCTGAATGTTACTGGTCGTTCTCTTATTGTGATCTTCGTGTGACAATACATGTATGAGTGTGGATCGGACGAGAATTGTACGCCGAGCCAAAAATGTCCTGACACCGCAACAAAGTCCGAGGACATTTTATTCACACATTGCCCAAAATCAGACACAGAAAGCATACAACACAAGCACATGGCACAATTTTAACAAAATTGAGACTTAAATCATTAAATAGACGACACTGACTGATTAGGCATTGACGATCATTATATCAATCATATATACAGACAAAATTATAGCCAAACATCACCACATAACGGTTTCACACAACAAAATATCATTGCTAGGTCGAGCATGTGACATGTGTGCGTGCGTGTTTGGGTGCTTTATTTATTATATTTTTAAGCAACATTTAATGTATATTTGAATAAGAACATGCAATGCGAAACAATGAAACCAAGGAAGAAAGAACAAATGAACAAAAAGACATTGAATATATGTGTAAGTTCTGAAGCAAGGGTGACGTAAGGGCAATTTGTATGTGTGTGTGTGTGTGTGTGTGTCTGTGTGTGTGTGTGTGTGTGTGTGTGTGTGTGTGAGTGTGTGTGTGAGTGTGTGTGTGTGTGTGTGTGTGTGTGTGTTTTAGAGGATACTTTATTCTGGCCAGTTACTGTCACTGACAGACATTAAAATCTACACAATATTACGTTAATTTAATTGGCATGACAATACAACTAACATGATATTAAAATTTATCATAAAGCAGTGCATAAGAGCTCTCACTGCAATTTTTCAAACTCGGACCTCTATTATAAAGATGCTGTATTTATAATGGGGGCCCAGGCATTGCCTTCGGGGGAGGGGAGAAGAACATAAGACCTCGCATCGGCTTTGGTTGTTGTCATTTTAAGGCGTGCATCACCTTGTTGAGACTATATAAAGCATAGGTGTTGTTTGTGAACAAAGCAGAACCAGGATATGACCCGCAAAACTGACTCAAGATACTTCAGCTTCTAATCCACTGAGCTACTCGGGAATTATGTTTGGACCAGTGTACATCGATTCAAAATGTTACCTATTTTCACAGCCAAATAATTTGAGTTTAAGAAATATATTATAAAATAAAAGAGCACATGTTTGAAGACAACATGCGAGTGGTTCAGTTGAACACCACTGGACAGGCATCGTCGCGATAGAAAAAAGAATTGTACATGTTTTCGATGTCATATATTCAGTCAATATAATTTGGATAACTTCGGTTACACGGTATCTGTCGAATGTACAACAGAAGACACATTCTATTTACACACTTGATAAGGTGTCCATGTCAATAATGATTGTCCTATAAATTATTCACACACACACATATATATATACATACATGCATACACACACACACACACACAAGCACTCACAAGTCAACTATAAATACACATCCATGTCTGGAATGAAAGCACGCGACACCGATCTCTATTGCAGCATGCGCTCGATGTGATAATGAAGTCAGCAGAGGCGCATGAGGCACAGACACATGACGGGAGTCAAACATCACAAAAGACTTGCCAACTACGATTTGACGGCAGTCACTGTAAGCTTGAGTAATTGTGAACGACGTAAGATGGCGCTGATTGAGTGACGTCATAGCCGACAGCCGACGCCATTGGCGATTCGGCCGAAATCACATCTGACGTCGACGGGTTCAGCCGATAATAGACGTCGCTCATTGGCTGGCCGACAGACGCCGGCTCGTAATTGGTCGATTTCGGTGTGACGTCATTCACCGACGAGCTGGTCAAGTCGTAGCAGCCGATTGTGGAATAAATGACAGGTGGGTACGATGACGGTAACGATACAGGCGATTTTTTCTCGGCGGACACGTGTATGCTGTCGGTGACTGTGAAAAACATACACAAACATAAAACAACTCTTAAAATGCATTAATTGACAGCAGAACAGAAATAAGCAGATATTTAGCCGAAATCGAGGGTCTCATAGATTACGAAACAGTACAGGAAAACTGGAATATAATTATAGATGTTACACCACTCTGGGAACAAATGTAATTCCAATAAGTTATACTGATATGGACACATATTATGCTGCATATGTATTGCGTATTATGCTGCATTTGTGCTGCATATTAATTGTTAATTTGACGGAATCAATATGTCAAGAAATATTACAAAATACGAGCTATACTTGGTTTGGATTCACTCCCTGGACTTTGTGCTGAATGGTTTGGATGTGCTCAACGGAGTAGATAGAGATGGCGGATGGGAGGTTTATGTCTGGTGGCACATTTAGAGGCGGCACAAAAATACTAGGGAAAAGCTGACACCTCGCCTAGGGGACATATATCACAAATATTGTTCATTACAATTTCTGCGGCTATCAAGTCGAATTTCTACAGAAACAAGGAATGTGAAATCTGCACTGAATTTGAGCGGAACCGCACAAGTTCGAACAAGTATTCTGAAAATGGTAGAACCAGAGCCGATGCGAATGTTTATGTGCCCCCCGAAGTCAATACCTGAGGCCCCATTTATGAATAATATACCCTTAGAATCAGAGCCGTAGCAACCGCCCCCCGTACCCCTCGGCCGGGGGGGCCCGAGTGTTGAGGGGCCCCATGGCTCCACGTATGACATTAAAATTTATCATATTATGCCTATATCATATATATATATATATATATATATATGATGGCTATATCATATATAGCCTTTACCTTTTTACTCAGATGTTTTCACCTGAGCTTGTATTATGTGATTATGTATAATAAATATATTCATTATTTGATGGTTTATTTATAATGGGGGCCCCAAGTGTTGCCTTCGGGGGGCCCCAAGTGTTGCCTTCGGGATGGGCCCCAAGTGTTGCCTTCGGGGGGGGGGGGGGCTCATAAGTCCTCGCAACGGCTCTGATTAGAATAGAGGTCCGAATTTGGGAACACGCAGCTACGAACAGCCTCTCGGTGGACACTTTTATGCACCAATTCATGATAGTCCTTGATAATATGCGTGAGGCAACAAGGCCCCTCAACACACGGGCCCCCATCCGGCCGAGGGGTTTAGGTGCGGCGGTTGTCACGGTTCTGGGTAGAGCACTGAGCTGGACTGACTGGTGTCAACACACCTGCATACTGCAGCTCTCCGGGCAGTGCTGTCGTTGGCTCGGAATGTGAGGCCAGAGCAGCGGCCCTCCTGATGCTAGTGTCGACGGACGCCATTGAGCTGGCTCGCAAACTTGAAGCGGCGACGTCAGCAGCGCCCTCTGTGCTCGTCTCGACAGTTATCACCGAAGATACGGTCGGAACTGACGCGTCTGCGCATTCACACGTCATCTCTCAGAAACGGGCCCGGAAAAGCTTACTGGAGGGGAGGGGGAGGGGGCAGCAAAAGCAGCCATTCCTGATCGATATGCAGGGCCGACCTTAAGCATAGGCAAACTAGGAGGCCGCCTAGAGCCTCCGATTAGTGGGGCGCCCCGCACTGGATTCATGAGAACAATTATATACATTATGCTAGTCATGAAAGATTGGCCACATGCATCGTACAGTCTCTGGATGATGCAGAATTAGTTCGAGAATTTGCTGCCATCAAAGCATGACAAACTATGATATTTCTTTGGTATTCGGTTTCTATTTTTCGTTTTCAACAGGAGCCACCAAATTCACTTTACCTAGGGCCCCCAATTACCTGAGGACGGCCCTGCCACATGGAGCAGTGCAAATCAACCTTCTCATATAAAAACAACAGCATGTATGCCAGTACGTGAAGTAGAAATACAATTAACAATACAAATCAAAATAAAACGGAAATCTTGCATTATTTCGCTACGATAATTGGTCGTTTGTGAAGCACAAGAAGTACAAGACACTTCTTGTCGTTCACTCATGATAACATTCTTGACACCACATAACCGCCCGCTAGACAAACACGTATAAATATACAACAGACCAGTGTCTATGCAGAATAAGTTGAAGTCGTGAATCATGAGGGATAGGTGATCCCGTCCATCCAAACAAGATCCCGTCAATGAAAAAAAAAATTATGTTTACGTTTGAAACACGAGATACTTATTTGATACTCATGCTTTTTTGATACTCGTGATACTTATTAGATACTTTTTATTACTATTGATAATTACAGTCAAATCCGGTAACATGGGAAGAGTGCACGTGCACTATTACCACTGTGCGGTGGCCTCATGTACTAGAAGCTAACCAAAAGATGTAGAGCGAAAGAGAGTTCCAAAAAGTAAAGGTTTTAGTTAGGAAGATGAGAAAACTAATGAAGAAAGAAGCAAAAAATTAACGATGAATCAAGTGTAATTATTAAATATAAAGGCTAAATAATACGCGTACATATAATAAAATAGAATATAATAATATACAATATAATAAAAATAAAATATAATAATACACATATAATAGTACCTATAATAATATATATTAATTTTATATATACAATTGTGCAGTAGACTGATTATGATAATGGAAATTGATCAAATTGAATCAGATCGATCAAATGATCAAATTGAAAATTGTATAAACAATGAACCCAAATCTACATAAGTTGCCAATGAAATCCCAAAAAAAAATAAGAGAAGATATAGAAAAACAATTTAAAAACCATGTAGGCATTCAGAAAGACCATACACACACACACACACACACACACACATACACACACATACACACTTGTACATGCCTACACAAAACATACACACACGCATACATACACACTGGGGCAGCACACTACACACACTCATGCACCCACACATACATTCATGCATACAGACATTTCAATTCACAAATGATTTCCTGATAATTAATTGGATAAGAATTTATACACATTCGTTAAAACATCCAACTGTAAATGCGATATGCAAATAATATATACACATATATAAATAAGAAATTATTGTGAAAAAGTATTAGAAAAATAAAACTATTTGCACTTGAAATAGAGATATTACACTGCGCTCACATTCAATTTTAATATATATAAATACGCCACTGCTAATGACTGTGAATCTATACGAGTGGTTCTTAACCTATGGAAAATTCCCTACTGGTGGGGAATGGAAGAGCTGCCAAGTGAGAAGCTAATAGTAGCACAGAAGGACGTGGACGTAATGTATGTTTTTATGAATTCAAATTCGTTTATTTTTGTTTCTAATGACCTCTTGACATCTACTCTGACGTAACAACTGAATTTATTGAGTTTATCAGCACTGTTGTGGAAAATGAAGAGATGGCTCATTAATAAGTGGAGAATCAGTGAGAAAAAGGTTCAAAACCACTGCTATATATAATAAAAATACAAATAATATCAAATATAAGTTCCTTTTTCACTCAACGACCAATGTCACTGTTGAATTATTCCTCGATAAAAATTAATGTATAAAAATAAACATAAACAGACATAGGTACTTACATGCATTTGCATTATAACACCGGAGCTCAATGTATATAAGAGTTTAAACTATCGTTTATATGTGTCAGTGTCAGCGTATCGCTATGTGTATCTGTGTGCGTGTTTGTATGCTTGTCTGTATGCTGCAACTTACGTTGACGCAACAACGTCGGACTGTGAGCAACGCCGAGGCCGTCCACATCGACGCTCGTCGGTTGCGACGCAAGACCAGCCGCCGTCGTTGACCAGAGCGACGCAGCGCCCGGTGGTCGCTCGCCGTCGAAGCAGGCCGTCGTCGGAGGCGTTGGGAAGGACGACACGCCCACGGGGTACTCATAGACAGTTCCGGCCATCATTTGCGAGCCGTAGCCGGACGGCGGCAGCTGACATGTATTGTAGCAGCTGCCTGGTACAATTGGCTGGCCGTAGCCCGGCTGGTAGGCGCCTCCGTATGTGGAAGCTGTGTGCGGCAGCGGCAGAATACTCGACTCTGAAGGCTGAGAGAAAGGAGATATTGGAACGGCGGTTTCCCTGCCGTCGACAGCGGCAGACGACGCAGTGATGCTTTCCGGTGTCGGATAGTAGCTGTACGGCTTGCCGGGCACAAGCGGAGCACGGCCTTTTCGTCGAAAACCACGTGGTCGACGTCGGTAGCTGCCCTCTTCGAACATATACTCGGCAGAAGGGTCGATGGTCCAGTAATGACCCTTGCCGGGACGACCGAGTCCTTTGTGCAACTTGATGAAGCACTCGTTGAGACTGAGGTTGTGGCGTACGGAATTCTTCCAGCCCTGGTAACTGCCTTTGAAAAATGTGAACCGATCCTGCAGAAATCGATAGATCTCGTTCAATGTCAACTTTTTTCCCGGCGAATTTTGTATGGCCATGTGTATCAGTGCTATATATGAGTACGGGGGCTTCTCTTGACGCCTCACTCCGGGAGCACCTCGTCTGGTGGGCTTCTCGGGTGCATCAGATGACGCTTCCGCCGCGGACGAGTCATTTGAGGGCTCTTCTACAGATTTATCGGTATTTTCTGGAGTGGCTACAGAACGTTTGCTATCCGCGAGTGAAACCTCCTCTGTCCCATGTGATTCTCCGCCTGTTGTTGACTCAGCTTTCTCCACTCGATCCCGGCCGTAATCGACATCGTCCTTGTGAGCGCTCCCTTGCACTAAATCAACATTGTACGATCTGCTCATACGCTCCACATTATCCGAGTCCACTAAGAATGGCATCGACGACGCTTGTGACATTGGTACAGTTTTATCTGGGCAAAATGGTGGCGGAAGATGGTCAGATGTTTGGTGTTCCATTGGGGCGGCAAGAGGCGATGCAACGCCATACGAGGCACTGTAGCCCGATGTCAGATGTCGCGATGCGCCACTGGATATCACCGTTCCGTAGGAGTCATAGCCCAAAGGCACCGAACCCAGATGCACGCTTCTTGAGGTGGCAGGAGATAAAACAGAGCCGGACATACACTGCGACGTGCGGTACAGACTGAGATCGGTGACCATGCCTTGTTGGACGGACGTGTCCATGTCGTTGCCGGCAGTCAACGAGCCCCGCATGCCATCTATCTCGCTGTACAAGGCAGGTGGTGGCGGCACCAGGTGCTGCCGTTCGGCTGGCACAAACGTATCGTGCGTCGGCGACCAGATCAGCGACGGACTTTTCAGCTCGTCGACACGCCTCGTCTCGCACACGCGACCCAGAGAGTAATCAGCCGCCGTAATAATCTCACCTGTAACTGGCTCCTGTTCCGACGACGGGTCCAAGCCCAGTGGCCGTCGTGACAGCAGAGACGACATGTGCTGTGCCAGGTGAGGCTGATTGCAGTGATCGTAATAGACAACATCGCCACCTCCTCCGACGTCTGTTCCGTTGCTCTCCACAATCAAGCCAAGACGCTGGTCGTACTGGTAGCGACACACTTCCCCCGACCGCATCTCCATGTAACTCAGCGTATTCGCAGTCGACGCGTCATTTTGTGATACACCGTAGACACACGGAAGCTCGACACGTCGCAGGTCACTGGAATCGTGCTTGACATCGGAAATCAGCTGCGGCGACCGCAGATTGGTGGAAATTGTCGGCTGGACAGGCGCAACATCATCCTCAACAGCAGACGGTGCCACTGTGGACGGACTGGTTGTGTATAACTGACGTTGGCTATCATCGTTCAACGGTGCCGGAACCAGAACGACATCACGGCCGTCTTGTCCGCGCGATGCTGGACGAACAGCTTCCGTCGCCGGCATTTCCGCCGAAGAGTAGCTGCCGGAGGCGTACTGAACACACGAGACGTGCGAAGGTTGAGGCAGCGTGCGATGCTCAATAATGGTTGGGATCTGGATGGCGGTGGGACGCGCGGCGGTGTCATCGGCGAGTGCGGCATCTTCAGCATCACTGTGACGGTCGGATTTAATCGTCACAACGCGCGCCAAGTCCATTGTCAATCGACTGAAATTGCGCAGACTGTCCGGTGATGAACGACTTCACTGCTACGCCACCAGAAGCATTCGATTCT
>OU696587.1:4734992-4832492 GCA_916048095.2 Sacculina carcini | reverse complement strand
GGTATGGGAAAAGTACAGGTGTAGTTACCACTCTGCTTCCGACGAAAACGCAACCAGCTGCATTCTATCTGAAAATAGTTGAACAAGCTTTTTGTTGGGCCAATATTGAAGCGCGTGGTGTCGATATATTTATAGATACAATTGACCGATTATTTGTCAGACACAATCGATATATCGGAGGAGTTGATTGTACAGCATATTCAAATCTGGTCGGTGGAGTTCAGTGACACTCAGACAAAATACCGTAATCACCCCCAAGTAAAATCAGCTGCCATTTTCGTGCCAAATTTCAACATGAAAATTTGGGGCAGCAGTATTATTCTTGAGTATGTGAGAAATACCAGTTTGCAAAGTCAAATTCTGTGCAAAGGCGAGATCAAATTATGCAACAAATCATATTGTTACATTTGTGGCATTTTATCAATCAATATAATACAAAATATATATGCTTATAATAAATACAAAATATATCATTTAATCAATCCATATTAGATTTTAAAACTATGAAAACTTGGCGGGAACTTTATACTTGGGTATGTCAAAAAAGGACCAGTTTTTCCATTCAAACGTGCAGTGAATACGATAAACGCAAAAACAGTCCACCTAACAGTGTACCCAACGTTTGCTCTCTCTCTCTCTGTCCGAATCTGCAGTCCATCATAGCTATATCCTCGCTAGGGATGATGTCTGGTTTTCTCTCGGGGCTTCTGGTCACTTCGGATCAAACCGGCTGTCCCCTAGGAAAACACGGCAAAGTCCAGCCTAAATCGACAAGGCATCTGTTTTTCTCGTATTCCAGACGCTGTCCTAGTTGGAGTCATTTAATTGCTGATAAAATTCCACAGTCTGTGACCGCCCCTGCTCTGTACGCCTTGTGCTGGCACGCGCGCAGAGGCGATGCTAGGTAGAGCTACCTGCGGCAATCTTTTGCGCCTAAACGGTGTCTCTAGAGAAGCATGTCCATCCATTTTATTATTAATATTATTATGTTTATTATTAATTACGGGCAAATTCGGTAGCATGGGGGAAGAGTGCAAGTGCACTATTACCACTCTGCGGTGGCCTCATGTACCGGAAGCACTCAAAAGATGTAGAGAGAAAGATAGTTCGAAAAGTACGTTCGCAATCAACCATCCTAATCAATCGTTTCATTTGATGCTAGAACGCAAAAATGACATCGTTCAAACCGATCGATTTTTTTGTCCCAATATATTTACGGCGCTCATATGATCATTCACGACCACACACACACACACACACACACACACAAACACACACATATATATACACACACATGCACATCACCAAACACACAAAGCCTCTGGTTTCAAATCCAAAAGCCAAAACCCTGCGAGATCTGATACGGCAAGGCATAATATTGCGTATTCCTCTATCACTCTTCTAGTTACGCCTCTGCCTGATGTTGTCCCCTCGAGGCAAGTGGCGCGTGCCATCGAGTGTGTGTATGTGTGTGTGTGCGTGTATGTGTGTGTGTAGGCGTCTGGTGTGGCTCGCTGACAAGTGGACAAAACCGACACACACACACACACACAGACAGACAGACAGACAGACAGACAAGCGACGATAGTGTTCTGTTGTGTGACGTTGTGAGGACTATATGACCAAGTCGAGGCGTAATGGCGAGGACGCATGCAGAAACAGATACACCGACTGTGCGCTTTCTTTACTGGTCGCTCGGACAAGCGGGAAGGCTGGATTTCGTCTTCATGAGAAGACGGACAACTGGCATACGACACACACACACACACACACACACACACACACGCACGCACGCATACAATGAAGCGATTAGTGTTTGAATAAGGCGCGCGTCATTATATGTGTGTGTGTGTGTGTATGTGTGTATGTGTGTATGTGTGTGTGTGTGTGTGTGTGTGTGTGTGTGTGTGTGTGTGTGTGTGTGTATGTGTGTGTGTGTGTGCTTGTGTGTTGAGTGTGATTGAATCTATGCTATCGGTTCAGATTTCTGTGACGTACTTGATAAATGGCCACAAATGCGGAATAAAAAAACGGAGTTTTATCCCTTCAGGAAAAGGGAGATATTGATATAAATCCAATCTTAGATCAAAAGTATGAAATGTGTAAACTATATAACTTACACAAATGGATCGTTTTTTCATCTCAATTTTGCACAGGATGACGCAAACATCTATTGGCACAGAGAATAGCACATTTTTCAACGTTTTTATCATATTTACATTCTAGGAATTGAAATAAATGAAAAAAGAAATTGTGCATAAGCATTTGGACACTTACAACAAATGAGACAAAATTACTGGATTCTGTAATGAGTTAATATTTATCGTTTTTCATACTGAAGTCTATAATATTCATTCAATTCAGTACAACTATACTTGTTCACATCACTGTGAAATAATTGCATGTCACATTTGGTTTTCAAATGGCGTCGCATATTTTTGGAACAATTTTGAAATTTGTTCAAAGTTAACGGAGGAAATATAAATAAATATAAGCCAAACGAGACATGGGTATGTTGTATGTATGTGTGTGTGCATGTGTGTGTGTGTGTGTGTGTGTGTATGTAGGACGTCAAGCGTAGCACACATAACCTGAGACATATTTGTTTACCATTGCCATTTTTACCATACATGCAGTGAATGCAGGTATCGATGCACAGGTACATAACATGACAATTATTATATTAATAGTGTATTTACCATTTAGTAAGTATAAATATATTTACTATTATTCTCATTAATTTTAATTAATATTATTATTCATTATATTTGTAGTTATCATTGTTATTAATTAATATGTCTAATGTGTTTATGTGTGTGTGTGTGTGTGTGTGTGTGTGTCTGTAATGTTGCCAGTGCAATATGTGCAACAGACCATCTCCCTGTCATCTCTTCTTCATCATTACGATCGTCTCAAGTCGAACACGATTCGCTCCATCACATACAACCATTCAGGAGCCAGCGGTCACCATTTGTGTCTGTCTGTGTGTGTGTGTGTGTGTGTGTGTGTGTGTGTGTGTGTGTGTGTGTGTGTGTGTGTGTGTGTGTGTGTGTGTTGCAGCGCTTGATCGGCTGCAATTGTATCAAAACATGTTTACGATACGTTGCAAAATATGCCGCACAAATGACGGCTGAAAATCGGCCGGCGGACAAAAAAGCAATTGCAATCGCAATCTGCTCTGTGAAAAATACGATTTTTTATTACACAGTGTGTTGGGTCGTGAAAATCTGCAGGAAAATTGAGCAAAACACCCAAAATATCACCAACGCAATATTGTCAAAATGCGAGGGGCGATCCGAAAGTAATGTTTCCTATTGTAATTACTCCTCAAATAATCGCAGGAAACTGGAATTCAAACAATATCATGATCTAACTGTTACCAGCGAACCATAAAGTTTTAGTGTCTCTATTGCAAATATTAACGGCGCTACGCTTTGACAAAAAACGTTTGGCATATGAAAACTCGTCGGAAGAAGAGATGCATCGTTTAATTCCTTCACAACGAAGAGAATGCACTCATTGACATTCAGCGATGTCTGAAGGAAGTCTATGAAGCAGACACGGTGGATAAGATCACAGTGAGGAGATGAGTCCTTCGTTTTGATAGCGGTGAAAGTGATGCCAAGAATAACGGTCCCAAAGACGGTACATATCGTGATGATGTTTGTATCTTGAATTTCCTGCTGGAGAATGTGAGTGCTGGCATTTCAGCAACTGTCCTTTGGACTCTGGATTGACGTTGGTGACATCACGTTCCGTTACCAGTGATGACGCGGTCTTGAACTCTCCAGCATAGAGGAACTTCAAGACCCAAGCATCAGCCGAAGAAGTAATGTGCACCGTCTTCTGGGACCTTCTTTCTTGGCATCACAAAACGACCGATTCATCTCCTAACTATGCTTGCATCCACCGTGTATGTTTCTTCAGACATCGGTGAATGTCAATGAGTGCATTCGCTACCTTGCGAAGGAACCCAACGATGAATATCTGCCTCCGACGAGTCGATATATGACAAACATATTTTGTGCCACATGGTGTCACGTCATAAATATTCGCAATAGAGATATGAAAGTTTTAGCATATGCTAGTCACATTTGAATCATGAAGCGGTGAACATTTCAACACCATACATAATTATTTGGGGCGGAAGCTTTTCCATCTAGCGATTCTCGCAAATTGGTCAACTCAATCGAATCTCAAATCTGTACTCAACCTTTATGCAAATTCAACATTCATTGATGGAATACTGTATTAGTGCATATTTGATGCGTATATGCACCGGTGTGTGTGTGAGTGTGTGCATGTGTGTGTGTGTGTGTGTGTGTGTGTGTGTGTGTGTGTGTCGGTTTGTTTATACTAGTGATGGTGTGTTGAACAGAGCTCTGTCAACTGTCCTCCAGGCTTCAGTGATATAAGGCAGACGCGCACACACACACACACACACACACACACACACACATACATACACACACACACACACATACACACACACACACACATACACACAGATCCAGCAGGGCATATGAGTTCATTAATCACAAACACGCACTTACACGCACTCACACACACACACACACACACATACACACACACATACAGAGACATACAGACACGCATACATACACGAGCGCTGACAGACAGACAGACAGACACACACACACCCACATGTACAGGCATACCAGAGCTTGTTCCAAGCTCAATTGAAAGCTCGCATTGAAAAATACTTAATCAATACGTCAAAAATACAGCGTGTTGACATGGCATTGGGGTATTTTTAACGGCCGAGTATTTTCATCTCCTGCGGATTAAAGAGCTTTACGGTCATTGACTCAGCGTCAGAAGCGATGCCAGATCTTGGAGCCGTCATTATAGATAAAACGCTATTATATAATAGAGGTGCGACTTTGACAAAATGCAGTTACGAGCATTTTGTCCTCTTTGTCCATTAAACTTGGCACTTTTATGCGCTAATTTATGATACATTTTAACATCATGCATGAGACAATGTTGTTCGGGGGGGGGGGGCAATTGTACCCCCCTTCGAACACCCAACTGTATTGCGTGGTGTCTTGTACCTCGTAGATCAGTGGTCGCTAACCTGTTGTGGGAATTTCCCAATAGGTGGGGAACGAAGGGGCTGCCCAGCGGGAAATTACAGGTCCGGCATGAGGACAAATATGTGTGTGTGTGTGTTTTTTTTATCTATCCAAGATCGGCCTATTTTCGTTTCTAGAAATCATATAATCATATCATATAGTCATTGTCATATATCATATATCATATATCATATATCATATATCATATATCATATATCATATATCATATATCATATATCATATATCATATATCATATATCATATATCATATATCATATATCATATATCATATATCATATATCATATATCATATATCATATATCATTATAATCATAGAATCATAGAAAATAAACTCATAAACCACTTCGTTCACTTCGTTCCACTTCAGCGGGCAAATACTGATTGAAACACCACACAAACCGCAAAAACATGTAAACACAAATATGTAAGATCTTATAGCAACCAGGTAAATGCCAGATACATATACGTTGATTCAGTGGTTCTCAAATTTATTGTAGGTGCTGAGCCCAACAAGTTCCATATATACATTCATCGAACTATTTGTGTTTGAAGTATTATATGAGTAAAATCACAAATCACCTACGATCAAGGCAGTCACACAAGTAGGCTACTACTGAGTGGACCGAGTTGCTTGCAGCACAGATATCAAGACCAAGTGATGTGGCGTGATTAACAGCAGCCAATGATGACCAAGCAGAGATTGACGTCGCGAGAATCATACGAACGGTGAGAACCAAAACGTCGAACCACTGAACCTCTGACTCACCGAACCCCTGAGGTTTGATCTAACCCAGGTTAACCCATTATCTACGAAAAAAATATGTTCAATGAAATGTTTAAAAAATATATAATAATGTTTAAATATTTTTTTCTTGAAATCAGTTTATCTTTGTGTGTGTGTGTGTACCATTATTATAGTAATGTAAGATGTTTTGGTGAATTATTTGATAATTTTCTATAATAGTTCATAAGTTGACAAAGGTTACCATATGTCAACGCTAGGAGAATACGTGTACACAAAGCCTCAAGTATGCCTAAGTAAAGTTTTGTTTATATAATTGTCTAAAAAACAGCTTAACGGTGATATCCGCGTATGAAGATTAAGCAGGAGTGGAATACCATTGTACAAAACACATGTTATGCAAATTTTTAGTGGATGTATTATTATACCGAAATATTTTTCCTTCACTTAGTGCGGTAAATTCTGACATATTTCACACACCAAAATACCAGACTTGAGCATTGAGCAATGAGTTCGGTCGATTGAGATATAACCAACAAAATGTTATAAATGATAATATCTCATAAAATGGTGTGCTAGAAAAGTGGCTTAATTTATTTAGTTAACTTTCGGTGACATTTCGAACTGATGTGGTCTCCAAATTGTAACATCTCCACATAACTGCAGCTTAGTTAGCGCATATTGTCTTTTTCCTAATTAGCATGCATCATTGAGTGTATCGTACAACATTCACCCAGGTTAAAGGTTAAAAGCCTCAAGTGGCAGCTGCTACACGGGAAGAAGCCGAAGCTTATGAACACACACAGGTGTGTCCCGTGCAGCTCGCTGCCACCGCAGAACCAACCCTCTCCACGCTATGACGCCACAAGAACGGAAGACGTATTAGAGAGGACCACCTCCCCAGAATGCATGACACAACACATGACTGATATCTGGTTGCATCATTTACTGCTGGGTGGACAGGGACTGTTGAATTATAGAATTCGCCCAATCAAATAATTCTCCGACAGGTTTCGAACCACGGACCTCAAGCTTGTGAGGCGGGTGTGCTACCACTACACCAGGGAGTCCACATATTTGTTGTGATCCATGTTTACTTCCTCATTGTCCACGCTATTCCACCTGTCCACATAACCAATTTAATCACTGTCACAGAGCGTAAACGCGTAGCACACCTTGAAAGCAGTAATTCCAGCTGGAGCCAAAAGTTGGTTCCCACAAACATTTTTTGGTTGTTCATTTTGTTCAGAATATGCAGCAGTTATTTCGCAAACTTCATGGGATTAAATATTAACACCGCAAAGCTCATCTTCATCCTCTAAAACGTCCGAGGTGAAGAAAACACACGTTTTGGTTCACGTTTTGGAGGTGAAAAAAACATATTTGGTGCCTAAGCGGCGTATTGCATGATATTAATAAGCGATATTGCATATCAACATGTTTGTAGCATAGAGGAGAAGATGTCTGATTGCAAAATATTCGACTGCAACGCTTGTAGGTCGGATGTGAGGATCGGTGAAAGATTTCAGCCACTCCAGAGACTACTTCTAGAGAAATGTTTTCAGAAGCAATTTTGATCGGAGCCATGAATGGCTTCAGCAAATGGTACTGAAGGTGTACACAATATGTATACAATAGTGCATCCTGAGTGCAATTTTGTTATTGGGGCGCTGAATTATGTATGAGTGACTAGGTAGCGTGTGAAGGTCATGACTTGGGCTATTTTTCAATGATACACACACACACACACACACACACACAAAATAATGTGCGAATATGCTTTGCGATAATGCTTTTATCAACCAATTCTACAGAACGATACTTTTCTTGACTTCTTTTAGTAAACCTCTTGATCATAAGGGGTTGATGGAAACGTTTGGGGGGGATTCAGCCCCCCATCGGGATGTGCCAGTGGGAGTATATCTTTCTCTTCTCAATCAGCTAAGAACTGCTTTCAAATATCGCAAGGCTAAATGGAATCTCGAGGAAGCTAAATGGAATCTCGAGGTGTCTGGGTTTGTCTGCTCAAATGCTCTGAGAAAAAAGTGACACCTTCCTTCCTAATTCAACTGGCTGAATGCGCCTGTGATCGGTGCTTGCTTCAAATAGCAGAGTGGAACCGGTTCTAGGGTGAAGTGCGGTTGGTGGCTGCGCTCAGCCGGATTAGGTTTCACGATCTTGGCGCATTTGAAATTAAAATTGGCTCTTGCTGAGAATTCGGTCAATGTTCGCCCTGCTAATCAAAACCGTACTAATTATAAATATTATGTGGATTCGATGTGAATGCCTTGTAATCAGTTTTAATATATCGGTCAACATTTTCGAACAATTATTAAATGTTTCTAGTCAAATTGCCGCAACCGCCCGCAGATTTTTGTTAAACCAAATCAAATCAAATTTTGTAATTTCAGACGCAAACATTTTCATTGCTATCAATGCTAGTAGCGTTTTGGCGCCAGATATGTCTTACGATGACTCACTTCTGGCCTCGTCACATGTGACTCACATGCGCTACATTCTGAGCAACATCATCGCTTGGTAATTATCTCAGATACAAGTGTCTCAAGGTCGTTCGACATCAACTAATTGATTTTAGTGCAGCAATGGTTTCGTAGCCTGTGTGCGATGGACATCAATGGACGCATGCGTCCATTATATATTTTCTCTCTTTCCATTATATGCTCTATTACATTACATTATTCATATATGTATATGTGTATGCATGTGTATGTGTATATATGTGCGTGTGTATATGTTCGAGTGCATGTGCTTGTGTGTATGTGTATGTGTATGTGTATGTGTGTATGTGTATGTATGTGTTCAATTTTGCAAGCACCCATGAACTTTCTGTCGATTTGTGCTCCATATATTTGTCCTCATACCGCTCTGAGTCTATACTTTTATTACTCTGCTACTGCTCGCGCCTTTGTCCTCGAAAGTGCGCTATATTAAATACATGTTGTTGTTGTTGTTTGTTGTTGTTTTATTAATTGGTCGTCTTTTATTTTTCCACAACACAGCGCTGATAAATTCAATAAATTCAGTTGTTACATCAAAGTAAATTTCAAGAGGTCATTAAAACAGAAATAAACGAATTTTTATTGATAAAAGCACACATAGTTGTCCTGTTCTGTCCGACATTTAGCTTGCCACTTGGCAACTCTTCAAATTCCCCACCAGTGGGGAATTTGAAGAGTTATAGGACTAATGAGAAGAATTATATACATTATGCTAATTACGAAAGATTGGTCATATACATCGTCCAGTCTCTGGATGATTCAGAATTCAGTATTCGGTTTTTATTTTTCGTTTTCATCAGGGGCCACAAATTCACTTTTTCTAGGGCCCCCAACTACCTAAGACCGCGTCTGCATGGTATTATAAATCTGAAATTCCAACGGTAGTTTGATACCCCAAAAAATTGGAATGTACTCGGAACCTGCTCAACGCATATAGCTTTCAAATCATAATTCCTTCTCAACAAATATCTTATGAACAAAACACTAGGCATATGAAGTAATTTTTGAATGTGGCTATAGCGCATTGCACCTCCTGCTCCAGCTGGGTGTAATATATGCGTACATCATCATCATATGAAGTAACATTAGACTCAATACGTCCTCTATTCTCAGGAAATGTCCTCTTTTTCTTGGCTTAGTCCGAGCCTAAAAAGATCAACTGAAATTTTTTTCAATAAGTTTGTAATTTGTCAATAAAAATATCACATTTTTTGGCGCGCTCACACTAAATTGTCTTCTCCTAGGACATTCGACATATGGTAAACCTAGGTAAAATCTAAAACACACATTGATTTAATCTCTCATTACGCTCAGACAAAGTTGAACGGAAGTTTATGCAGAGATTTTGAGGCTAATAGGAGAAAGAGGAAAGGCGAAGTTATGCTCGTTTGTATGCTCGTGTGTGTGTGTGTGTGTCTATGTGTGTTAGTGTGTGTGTGTGTCTGTCTGAGTGCGTCATTTCAAAATGGCTGAATCTGGGGCGTTGACATGTGCCTTGAGTGTGTGTGTGTCTCTGTGTGTGTGTGTGTGTGTATATGTGTGTGTGTGTGTCTGTGATTGTGTCAGATCCAACCTGAAAGATTTTCTGGGGCTCTTCAATCTCCTTGACATTGTATCCACGCACACACGCACGCACATACTGACACTACACTTGCGAACGGAACACGCTGTTTGGGTTCCGCGAGGCGATCACACAGAAAGATCACTAGGATCACAGCCAAGATTGCACCTGCTGTGACGATCGACTGCATCACAACACTGTCCTACACCGGCAGAAAAACGCACGTGCAATTCGCTGCAATACACACACGCAGCCAAATGCAATAATGCAATAATTGGCATGCGATCACAAGGTGTTGTCATGGCAACCACAGTTGACACGTGGCACACGTGGAGCCACGTGTCTCAGAGCGGCCTAGTGCGGCGGCTTCCACGGGCAACACGTATTTGACACTGCACACACACACGCACACACACGCACACACACACACACAGAGATTAGCACACATGCATAGCTTGTTTAGCTTTTGGTGTACAAACGTTTATTTGGGCTTATTTATATAGCGATAAACAATTGTGTTTGTGTACATATACACACATACACATACACATACACATACACACACACACACACAGACGAACATACATACAAGCGTACATATATATACACATATGCAATGTCCTGCATAACTGGAGCTGAGTGTGAAGAGCCACACACACACACACACACACACACACACACACACACACACACACACACACACACACACACACTCACACACACACACACACACACACAAACACACACACACACACACACACACACAAATACACACACACACACACTCATATGTGCAGAAGCAAAAGTTTTGTTGAAAACACACAAGCACACGCACATACACACACACACACACGCACACGCATACAAACAGACACACACACACCCAGAAATACACACACACACACATACATGCAAATACGTGTGTCTGTAGGTGTGCATATATATTTGAATACGATTTACTTGTTAATGCTTGCATGAGTGTTTATACAGAGCACATACCTCTGGTGTATAAGCGTGCATACAACGTCTGCTTGTATACATGTGTGTGTGTGTGTGAGCGTGTGTGTGTGTCTGTATGAATATATAAGGGTTGTATACGACGCACACACGCACTCACACATACATACATACGTACGTACATACATACACAGTGTAGTTTCATCAGACATTGCGAATCGTAGGAAAACGCCCTGGTAAAACAGCAATAGTGAATGTTAAAGACAGGATGTTCAGACAAAATGCCATAAATGCCAATATTTGCCTATTTTTGGGGCTTTTTCCAGATAAGTGCCAATATTTGCCTATTTTTGGGCTTTTTCCAGGTAAATGCCAATATTTGCCTATTTTTGGGCTGTTTCCATATAAATGCTTATTTTGCTAATTCGTCAAAAACTGTGGTGTGATCGTGTGTAGTGAGAGAGAGAGAGAGTGTGTGAGTGAAAGATTGTGAGTGCGTGAAGGTTTTAGTGTGTCTATGTGTGATCGTGTATAGTTGAATTGTATATTGCGTGCGAGAGTGTGTGAGCGAGTGTGTGTAGTTGTTTCGGTGTGCTCCCGTGTGTCACGGTGTGAGCTTGAAGTCGTGTTCGTGGTGCGGTTGTGGAGTGTGACGTCTTGTAGGCGCGCGTGGGGCAGTGATGTCCACGCGCGCCTGTCTGAATACATTTTAATCTGATTTCTGTTACGAAAACATTGCATATTCTATCCAAAAATCTCGATCATGTGACGACATACAGATTATTGAATGTATAGCAATGCTCGATGAGTTCCTGTGTACACTGTTGCTGAATTTCAGCTTGTAGTTGTATGTACGTATGCTGCGTACATGCATATTCGGCGCAGTCAACAGGTATCTAATTATTCATGCCAGAGGGGTGCTAGTTTAAGTACAGTCCACAGCCCGACTTACTAGTGATGGTTGTCTGTTTGATGTTTGTATATTGAATATATGTATATGTGTGTCTGTATCTGTACGGTTTGTGCATGCGCGGAGCTAGTGTGAACGAACGGACTAGAAGAATGTTCAGCATCTGTGAAAATGATGAAATTCCTTCCGACGAAATACATGTAACAGGACTTCGTGTTTATAATACCACACTTTTTGATATTGTCCCAAGTGGTTTGATTCAGTGCCATATTTAGGAATGTGCAGGCCCTTGGGCAATCCATGTGTGGAGGTCTACCCTGCTTGAGACGAGTGACGAGCGAAGCAAGTCTCACCGGTGGACGCTGTAATCTCCACCGGAAGTCATCATTGCCGGTTCTGCCAGTAATGCATTTAGGTCATCTTAATCACGCTTGCAAAATGACCTCTCCTGACTATGTACACTCTAGTATGAAAACATTATGAAAAGCAATGCCAAATAAATAGCATATGTTGTATTACTATAAATCTAAATATGTTAGTTTGCCTTCACTCATCAGAACTCTTCACACCTGACTGTACAAATAGACCATTTTTCCAACGTGATTAGGAAAAATGATCCATACTCCGCGGCGCCAATCTTAAAATCAAAACCAGAGATTCTTCGTAAAATAGAAACAACTATAGCCGTATCTGTATTAACAGGCCAGACACTTTACGAGACTTGTCCCTTGCAAATTAGGTTATCAATATGTCAAAGTCACTCTTTGCTTTTACTGTAGTTTTCCGTGATGAAGAAAGATATATTATAAATAGCATACTTTTGTTATATACCAGACTCAAAACACTTCTATTCCTTATATATTTACTGAAATTATTCAAGCCTGGGTACTTTTTGAGGCCCCCTAAAATGTGGAGGCCCCTCAGCAGGTGCCCTTTTTGCCCCCCCCCCCCCCCCTCGATCTAAATCCGGCCCTGGTTTGAGCAATAGCCGAAGAGAAACTATTGCAGACCACATTTACAGAGTTGGAGTCGACTATACGCATTATATACAGCATTAATCCAGTTCCTGGTGAAAATGGCCGTTATGTATAGGTGAAGCTTAGAAGCTCACTCGACGAAAATGAAGATTTTGTGCACCACAAAATACTAAGATCATTGAAGGGGACAACTTTGAATTTGTGCCTTGTTCAGGTACAACTATTCTTCTACACTTACTTGAATATGCCCCAATCACGTTTGTAGACTTTGATTCTCTATACTCTTCAAGTATTCGCTCTCCGATTTGAACTTTTAAAAAACATTGAAATAATAGTTTGTATCTGTATAAACACTGCCTACTATGTGTTATCAAAATAATTAATCAATAAAAATGTCTATCTCGGATTTAATAAATGCCAATATTTGCCTATTTTGCTGTTTTATCGTGCCTTTTTGCCTGCCTATTTTGCCAGTTTTTAGTGCTTGAACAACCGGTATTTAGTGATTATATATGATTGTGTTATGATTACATAATGATCATATAATGATTGTGTGATGTTTGTGAAATGATTGTGTGTGATAATTTTGTATTATGATTCAGTGCTGATTGTATACTGATTGCAAATTGGTATTTTTAACGTGCACGTACAAGACCAGTGAAGAAATATTAGCGGCTTGTAATACTATGGATAATTATTATTGTTTGTATTCAATGGGTGACTATGCGAAATTTGTGTTGTTGTTATAAGCAGTGAGTTTGGATATAAAGCCGCTTAGCTAAAAATACTGATTTTGCAAAGGAGAAATTCAGGATTGGGGTTTCTTGGGCATATATATTACATATTCCATAGAGTAAGATCTTGTGAATGTCATGAAATACCATACTGAATATATAAAGCAAATCAGACGTGCTTAACGTAGTGAATGTTTATTATATGTGAAAATAATTGAATCATTCAACGCTGAAACTCAATAATTCGTGATGGAACAACAATTTATTTGTTTTTTAAATTGTCTTGTAAATAATTCGTGATGGAACAACAATTTATTTGTCTTGTAAACAATTGTCTTGTCTTGACTAAAGAATAGGAACTAAAGAATATGCTAACTAGGCAAATTTGATTTAGTGAGTCAGGATGCGTTCGCAACGCAGGTGCTTCATTTAAAGTGTGTTTGTGTACCATTATTGGTTTCCAATTTAGCTTGTGTTGTTGTGTTGCCCAGTATATTGCTTTTGTGTGGGGATTGCTCTATTGAGGTAGGATACGGTTAATAATCTAGTCGTGTACTTCGGTATTTTCATTAAGAATGGGAGAAAAAACTACCCCATTTTTACAACTGGTTGTAGTAGGTTTTCATCACAAGAAGGGTTATCAGGTGAGATTCGCAAGATTTATCAAGGAGCTTCGCACGTTAAATGTATATGTGCAATAATTACAATTTTTGCACAGATATCACAGATTGCACATTTTCAGCTCCCGAGTGGCTCAGTGGTTAGGCGCTGAACTCTCGTATCAGGGGTTCGCGGTTCGAATCCTGGCCCGGGTTCGTTCATCAACACTTCCGCTTGAGTCTACCGGGAGTCACCACTGTAGATCGGCTCATAGTGGGGTGCGCCATATAGTCTAAACTGGCTGGTTACTGCGCGCTTAAAAACGACAATAACACAACATTTTTGCATCTTCTGTGTTCTTGAATGTTACTAGCCGCTTTGCAAGTATTTTTTCGAAATTAGGTGAGTTTTATGGTGAAGAATTCGTGCGTGCTTGTGAATGCTAGTGTGCGTGTATGTGTATTTACCTAGTTTTATGCTTACTTGAAATCAGCTGAGTTTAGTCAGTGCTGCCTCGTATTCTTATTTTTTCGGATCTGTTTTTGAACAGAACGTTGTGTGACATCACAAATTTCTTCAAGCAGAATATTTCAATGATCTACGCATCTAGCAATGAAAATGTATTCTTCATGTCTTTCAAACACCGTGTTTTCCTTGACGGTTGTTTGTGATTTGTGCGTGTGGCTGGCTAATTCAGTGGTTCTCAACTTTTCTCAGCGTTCACACCGTTCTCAAATCAGCAGTCGGTTCTAGCACATCCCCTGATTTTTTAAAATCTATATATATAAAAAGCATAAAAATACAAACAACGTATTAACAATACTTTTTTATGTATTCAATATTCATTCATACAGCTTTAGGTTCCTTGAAGAGGATAAAGCAAAAAGTTTGTTTCCATGAAAAATATAGAGCATAGATCAAAACGTGTTCTATTTAATTTTTCACAGAAATCCTTGCACCCTTTAGAAACCGGACTCGCACCCCCCGAACCCCTGGACTAATTGTTTGTCCATGTGTGTGTGTGTGTGTATGGGTGTGTGTATGTAGGTGAGTGTGTGTGTTCGTGATTGTGTATGTGTATGACTCTCGTGCTTGTGTGTGTGTGTTGTGTGTGTGTGTGTGTGTGTGTGTGTGTGTGTATGTGTGTGAGCGCTTTTGAGACCCTCGGCTGAAAAGCGCGATATATATGTCTTAATGTAATATAATGTGTAATGTGTGTGTTTCAGGTGGAGTTCAGTGATCCCGGATGGGTGGACGGTTGTTGTCCGCAGCGTTGGTGTCATCTGCCCAGTCTAGCAATGCCGGACGGCGCGCACAATTTCAACCAGCAAACAGTCTACTTCCATCTGCCGCCGCTGGGTGGCGCCACCGGCACCGACACGACCATGTTTTGTGTCTCGTGCTTTCGACAGATCGACTCGGACGTGAGTGCGATTCGTGTATTGGCCCCGAGGCAACTCTGATCACAGCGATTCTCTTTGTTGTTGTGGTGTGAATATATACGTTTAGCGGGGGAATAGTAGAGGTTTGAGGCCTCAAGTGGCAGCTGCTACACGGGAAGAAGCCGAAGCTTATGAACACACACACAGGTGTGTCCCGTGCAGCTCGCTGTCACCGCAGAACCGACCCTCTCCACGCTATGACGCCACAAGGACGGGAGACGTATTAGAGAGGGCCACCTCCCCAGAATGCATGACACAACACATGAGTGATATCTGGTAGCATCATTTACTACTGGGTGGACAGGGACTGTTGGATTATAGAATTCGCTCAATGAAATTCTCCTCCGCCGGGTTTCGAACCACAGATTTGTCCCGCTTGTGAGGCGGGTGTGCTACCACTACACCACCGAGTCAAAATTTGTAGTGTTTAGGATATATTTAGTATATGGACGGAAATAATGACATGTGCATGAATGAAATGAATGAAATGGCATGTGCCATTTTTGAAGTACATATAAACAGGGTCATACATTCATGTCGATGTGTGTGTGTGCGTGTGTGTGTGTGTGTGTGTGTGTGTGTGTGTGTGTGTGTGTGTCTGTGTTTGTGTGGCAGAAAGTGGCGGTGCGTACCGACGATATGACACGCAGTTCTGTACAGAAATCAGTGGTTATTATCAGCTCGCTGCCTCTCTATGGCTATCTGCAGGTGAACAAACTGCCCCATCCCCACTATCTCCCCACTGCTACCCCCACTATATCCCCATTACTGCTATCCGCGGTTTATATCCTCTTATCCACTTTATCTCGTCTCTTATCCGTCTTTATCTCCTCTTTTATCCGCCTTTATCTCCTCTCTTATCCGCCCTTTTCTCCTCTCTTATCCGTCTTTTATCGTCTCTTATCCGTCTTTATATTATCTCTTATCCGTTTTCTCCTCTCTTATCCGTCTTTTTTCCTCTCTTATCCGCTTTATCTCATCTCTTATTCGTTTTTCCTCTCTTATTCGCCTTTGTCTCCTATCTTCGCTTAGGAACGTGGCCACGTACGTGTGTATGTGGCGATCTTATGTCTATATATTTGCGTCGCGCTTTGTGTACGCGTTCACCTGTATGTTTGTCCGTGTGCTTGTGTGTGTGTGTGTGTTTGTGTGTGCTTGTGTGTGTGTGTGTGTGTGTGTGTGTGGGTGTGTGTTTTGGCCCAAGGTTAAGCTACAGCTCATCACTGATGCGTATTTTCGCGGCGGAGATTTTGGAGATTTCGGCGTTCTTGTCGACGGAGTGAACAATATGCGCGCCTGTCTGTCTCAGCAAGATCCAATTTCTCCGTGCCATTACATGACAGGTGTTTAACGGGACAGGGGCGTTGTTCTATTCACTAATGGGTTTTATTATTACCCCTGTAATACCCCATATTCAGTTGAGGGGTAACCGGATGAGAAGAGGATCTGATATGAAATATTTACGCGTTCGAAGTTAAAATTGACTATCAATTGAGATTAATTCAATAAAATCGATGATTTTTTTTTGTTTTTTGAGTTTTAGTTATTTTGTGAGTCTATGCTTTCAGTTTATATTTAGTATTTATGCTCACCCTTGTTTGCGTTGTTGCAAATTATGTTTATCAATCATTTTCCTACGCGCATCTAAATTCACAATTGCACTCACAGCGTTTCAGACACCTGTGGACTTTGGGCGCCTTCATGTGCGTGTGTGTGTGTGTGTGTGTGTGTGTGTGTGTGTGTGTGGCATTATAAATGTTCAATAAATGAAATGAAAATGTGTGTGTGTGTGTGTGTGTGTGTGTATGTGTGTGTGTGTGTGTGTGTGTGTGTGTGTGTGTGTGTGTGTGTGTGTGTGCTAGGTGTGTGTGTTGCCGAGTTGGTGAGTATATTTCAGCATCGGATCTTGCTGTTGTTCAAATTGTTGCTGCTGGAGCGTCGTGTACTAGTGCTGCAACCGTCGGCAGGCAAGCACCCTCTAACTCTCTCTAACTCTCTAACTCTGTCTCTAACTCTCTCTAACTCTAACTCTCTCTAACCCTCTCTAACTCTCTCTAACTCTCTAACTCTGTCTCTCTAACTCTCTCTAACTCTCTCTCTCTCTCTAACCCTGTCTAACTCTAAGCCTGTCTAACTCTAACTCTGTCTAAATCTAACTCTGTCTAAATCTAACTATATCTAATTCTAACTATGTCTAAATTTATCTCTTGCAATAACTCTGGCTTTCAGTAAATGCGTTTGTGATTATGCCGAATGTGAATGTGCAACATTGTATCAAGTACATTGGCATAGTGATGCAACGATGCAACGATGCAAGCTGACTTGTATCCGCTGTGTGAGCGCAGGTTCGCTGAGTCGCCGTATGGTGGCGCTGCTGTCGCTGCTGCCCGACATGCTGCTGGCGCCCTCTGACGGCGATTGTGATAACCAGCCACTGTGTGAAGCCGCCGCGCAACCGCCGCCACCATCACCACACACCACACCATCATCACACACCACACCATCATCACACACCACACCACCATCACACACCACATCACCAGCACACACTACACCACCATCATCACACACCACACCACCATCACACACCTCGTCACCACCATCACACACCACACCATCATCACACACCTCGTCACCATCACACACCACACCATCATCACACATCACACCACCATCACACACCACACTATCACCATCACACACTACACCACCATCACACACAGAGATCATTGATGAAGATCATAGGATAGACGAGTGGCGAGAAGGCGAAGACACGAGAGTTGTGGAAGCGTTGAGTGGTGACTTCTCCACCAACGGTGACGACCAGCTCGGCGGCGGAGATGCGCTCACACAGCTCGAGGCCAAACTGACGCGCTGGTGCGTCGGAATTGAACAAATGGCGCCACAACGGTGCGGCATGCCTCTGCCACTCTTCACCAAAGTAAGACCAGTGTGTGTGTGTGTGTGTGTGTCTGTCAGTCTGTCGATGTGTATGTGTGTCAGTGTATGTATATATCAGTGTGTTTTTGTCAGTATGTGTGTGTGTGTGTGTCAGATTATATCAGTTTGTGTGTGTGTGTGTGTGTTAGTGTTTCAATGTCTGTGTGTGTGTAGCATTATTTGTATGTGCCTGTGTGCTTACTTGCTGTTAACTTACATTGCGTATTACATTCCCGTATTTGAACCTACTCACTGCGTGTTACATGCCACCGAATACGCATTAATATCCCAGTGTAAATCCACGAGCCGCCAAGCGGATTCGAACCCGCGACCTCCTGAACACTAAGCCAGTACGCTACCACTGCACCACTTCGGCACCTAGGCTTTGCGTGTATTTAAGCCTATATATGCGCTTGCATCTGTCTATGTGTATGTGTGTTTGTTTGTTTGTTTGAGGGCAATTTGTTTCATCCCTACCTGTGTCTGTCCGACATTCACCTGCTATCAGAGCCAGCTGTTCGTGGTTTTGTAGCCGGCGCCACCAACGCCATCTATTATCACAAATCTCATCTGGTTGACGCTGTCATCACGGTGGGTTTGTGTGTGTGTGTGTGTGTGTATGTGGTTGTGTGATTGTGGGGCAGTAAGGGTTCGAATCCTTTGATCGGCCTTGATTTTTTCATTTGCCAACTCAATACAATTGGATGTTGGATCAGTGGCGACACTAAGAGAGGGGGATGTTTGGAGAGGCTAAAATATGCCAAAATTCTAAGCATGCATATTTCCAGTGTAGTTCTTCTTGTTTCGCCAATCTGGAAAAATCCTGGCGCCGCCACTGTTTTCGATTTATGAATTTCAAGTTTTCTTTCTTTTCAAGTTGAATTGCATTGATGCAAGTTGATCATTTGCAGCATGGTTAGTTGCCGTTTTGTCCGCCAGATGGCCGACGACGCCCGCTCGCCGGCCGATGTGCAGCTGTTGGACGAACAGCTGCGCCGGCAGTTGGCACTCAGTACCGAGGACCTGCGCTTCGGCGAGCTGCTGGTTCGAGCGGTGCGACAGCCAGCCGCCGACCACGGGCTGCGCCGCCTCTTGCGACTCTATCTCTACTGCCTGCTGCGAACCTCGCTGCAACATAACGGTGCCGATTGCAATTGCAATTGCAATTGCACGAGTCATCCAGTGGTTAAGGGGCCGAATGGGGTGTATTTGTTGGTCGATGTTGTTTTATATTCCCGCCAAGTATATTTGTCTATTATTATTCTACTCTCGCTCGGGTCTCTTCTCCAATCCCTCTTCCATTCACCTATTCCAGTGGTTCTCAACCTGTGTGGACATCTAATTCCCCTGTCTGGTGGGTAATAGAAGAGTTGTCAAGTGACAAGCTAAAGGTCGCACAGAACAGGACAACTATGTGTGTTTTTATCTATTCAAATTCGTTAAAAAAAATTATAATGACCTCTTGACACATTTACCTTGACGTATCAACTGAGAAGCCCCTAAGCCTCTAAGCTCCTAGGGGCGTACTTAATCTGCTTCTTGTGCCACATCTATTCTCCCGTCTTTGTTTATGTGTGCCTGTCTGTCTGTCTGTATTTATGTCTGTGTATGTGTGTGTGTCTGTCTCTGTGTGTATTTATGTATGACTGTGTGTGTGTGTGTGTGTGTGTGTGTGTGTGTGTCTGTCTCTACGTGTCTGTACGTTTGATTGTGTCTCTGTGTGTATATATATATATATATATATATATATATATATATATATATATATATATATATATATATATATATATATATATATATATATATATATGTGTGTCCATGTGTGTCTATACGCATGGCTGTGTGTGTGTGTGTGTGTCTGTGTGTGTGTGTGTGTGTGTGTGTGTGTGTGTGTGTGTGTCTGTATGTCTGTCTGTGTGTCTGTATGTATGACTGTCTATGTGCTTGTGTGTGTGTCTGTGTGTCGCACAGACTCAGTTAGCGGTTTGACTGGCGGTTTCAACGCGGCCTATTTGACTGCACTGCGCTCAACGCACGCTTATCGCCTGTGGCAATGTTCGCCGGGTCGTGACCTGTTGCTCGAGGTCAACCCAGGTCATCCGTGCTGCGGACAGCTGAGCGTCGCCGACATGCGCCTGCGATTGTCTCAGTAACAATTATCATTTATTATTTATATTAATTACAGGCAAATTCAGTAGCAAAGGGGGAAGAGTTCGACGAAAAGTAGACGTTTTTGTTAGGAAGATACGAAATCTAATGAAGATAAAATCAAGAGTAATTAAACGATGAATTAAAATGAAATGGTCAAATCAGAAAGCCAAATAAAAGTTTATACACAATGCGCGCACAATTGTGCAATGGTTTGATTAAAATAGTCTAATAGAGCGACATCAATAATAACCAATTTCTCAAGTATAACAATGCTTATTTCTCGTATATCCGCTTGAATCGAAAATGTTTCAATCGAAAGCTGTATTTCGAAACTTGCATTCAAATGGAAAAACTTCAATTGAGAACAGTCTAAAAAGTCAATTGAGAAACCCAATTTGAAGAATAGAAAAACGCATTTTTTCGACATGTCTAAACATGATGCGCTCTCAAGATAGAGTTCAGAGTTTTCTTGTGTATCTGTGTGTGTGTGTGTGTGTGTGTGTGTGTGTGTGTGTGTGTGTAGTACAATTCAGAGCGGTGATAAAGTGCGGCGAGTAACCATGGCGGCGGCTGCCACCGGCCGAGCCATGGGTCAGCAAAGCTAAATATAATAATACACACGCTGATACGCATATTACTGATACACAATGACACCATACACTAACACGCACACACACACACACACAAATATAAACACTCTTACACATACTCACATACATAGGTACATACACACACACAGACATACAATTAAACATAGTTGCACGTATAAACATTCATACTCACACAGGTTGAATTAAGCGAAAATGTGTTAGAATGTGTGTGTGGTATTTTGTGTGGTAAAGTTTCTACGTGGTAAATTGTGTGTCATTCTTATGTGTGGTAAATATTGTGTGGTAAGTCTTGTGTGTATGTGGTAAATCTTGTGTGGTAAATCCTGTGTGTGTGTGTGTGTCTATTATTCTAATGTTGTTGTATTTTCTCACTGAAGACATTTGTGGCGCAGGCGATGCGTGGAACGCCGCGCGCGGATCCTGGTCCAACTGGTGGAACGGATCCGTCGCGCCGTCCGGCCATCCGGACCTCAACGCGCCGGACTCGGCCTAGTCACTAGTCCGGCGTCCACGTTTATCAATGAATTTGCACGCTTTCCGCTTTTGTGTGTATGTCTGTGTGTATTTGTTTGTATGTGTACGTTTTTGTGTGTGCATGTTTATGTATGTTTTGTGTGTGCGTGTGTGTCTATATATGTTCGTATGTGTACGTTTTTGTATATGTATGTTTATGTGTATATGTATGTTTGTGTGTATATGTATGTTTTGTGTGTTTGTGTCTGTATATTTGTGTTTGTGTTTGCTTTTGTGTGTATGTTTATGTATGTTTGTTTGTATTTATTGTTCTACGCGCGTTTTTCGTCGAGATTTCGCTGGCTCATAAACTGGGTCATAATTATACCAGCTGAATTTGCTATGATAATATTGGTCACCAGTAATGTTTGGCAGCACTGTGACCGTTGGTGAATTTCGCTAGAATCGACAAAAATATCGCCAGATGTATAATTGTGCATTTTGCGTGTATTTATTATTCGTTGGCCGCACAGTTGGGTCGTATTGGAGTGGTATTTTTCATTTTTACACACACAAATATTATCTACGATAGTATTTTATGGACGTTGTATTGTGGGAAACATTCATTTGAACATATTGTTTTACATACTGTCGTGTACATTTCTACCGGAATATAATTCCTCTTTCCCCTTGGAAAATTGTCAAGGCGCGACGCAATAATTGTGACAGTCACAAACCATTGAGAAAGGTTTTTGTTCGCTTCATTTGCAGCTGTTTAGTGTTTAGTGTGTGTTTGTGTGGAATAAATTCAATAATGCAATGACGGCTGGTTGCAGGAGGAAGCTGTTTCGGAATCGATCGAAGCGAGAAATCCGGAGATATAACATTCCAATTGAGCAAACAGACGAAAAAGAGGAACAATTATTAACAGTTGAAAAACTGACCAAACTCGTGAAGAATAGTTTGTGGAAAAAAACGAGAAAATATTTAAAATATTAATATGCAGACAATTGGATTAATTTTGTTCCAATATACATCGATCACACACGTTTATTGAAATTAATGTGGTATACTTCTATTGATCGTCAAACAAAAAACAGTATATGCTAATAGTGTCCTGTATCAACTATATCAGCTACACAAAATGCATTGATTTTGCTAACAAACACACAAATACACACTGACATACACAAACACGCACTCATAAACTGACACACACACACACACACAAACTGAAACACTATCACACACACACACACCCACAAACTGACACATACACAAATACACACTGACACACACATACACAAACTGACACACTAACACACACTCACAAACTGACACACACACACACACCCACAAACTGACACACTAACACACACACACTGGCACACACCCACAAACTGACACACACACACAAACTGACACACCCACAAACTGACACACTAACACACCCACAAACTGACACACTAACACACACTCACACACACACACACACACACCCACAAACTGACACACACACACCCACAAACTGGCGCACACACATACACAAATACACACTGACACACACACAAATACACACTGACACACACAAGCAGAGAACGGTGCAGCTTTGTCGCTGTCAGCTGATTGCGGCTGATTTCGACTGCGGCTGCTCGGCTGGAGACAAGCCAGGACAGCTGGCAGTGGGCTGATGAGGCCGCCACACCCGGGTGACGTCATCACTGACGTCATCACTGATTGTGTCACACCTGTTGTCGCTTGCTTCAATACACAACCATTTGACACAAGTTAATGCAGCGCCCTGCTCGGCGAATTTCTTGTTCTTCTCCCTAACATACACACACACACACAAACATACACATATAGTTTAGGTGTTATGATAGTTCCAAATATACAGGTGTGTGTTGATGTCTGGAATCAGTTATTGGGGAGGATATTGTAGGAGCTAACAGCGTAGGAGCATTTAAAGAAAGACTGGATATTGTGAGTGAAATACTGGCAATTTCAGGGAAGATAGGTTACTAGAGGGTTGGTTGGAGACAGGACAGTACGAGCACAGCTCATCTCCTGTGCTAAACAAATAGCTGAGTACACACACACACACACACACACACACATAAATATTGGGTGCTTCGAATAAGTCAACATTGCTATCTACTGAGTGAAATGCGATATTGGAGATAATGTGGAAGAAGAGACTTAAAACGGAGTGCGCCAAAATTGTATATAGCGTGCTGGCTAGGAATGTTGGAATGTCACCTAAATGTGAATATTTAAAAAAAGAACTTGAAAACGTTTTTGATCGACAACTCGTGTAAAATCTCTTCATGACGAGTGATCAAAAGAAAATATTAATTCTGAAAAAATGTACTGCATATATGCATGTATGCAAATGTAATGTATATATATACACACATATTTCTCCACCTGGACGATTTTAAATTATCCAATTGGCAGTACTTCCATTATATTCCTGACATTTAGTATTACAGTAGATCTCCTGTAAATTTAGTGATTTCTGTCGATTAAAATTTAGTAAATTAAGTGAAATTCTGTCATTACAGTATTACAGTGTGTTAGTATTACAGTAAATATAACAAATATGATTATAATAAGAAATATTTATATTCTCATAACTCTATAACTGCCGATGAAGAGTTATGGCATGTGGTAATGGGTTAAACCATTACCTCGCATGATTTACTCATTACTCAAATATCCTATCATTGACTCAAATATCAATTCTCAAAAATGTACTCAAATATCAATTCTCAAAAATGTACTCAAATATCAATTCTCAAAAATGTACTAAAAATTCTCAAATATTTACTCAAAGATTCTCAAATATTTACTCAAAGATTCTCAAACAATTACTCAAAGATTTTCATACTTTTACTCAAAGATTTTCAAACTTTTACTCAAAGATTATCAAACTTTTACTCGAATATTCTCAAACTTTTACTCAAATATTATCTAACTTTAACTCAAAGATTCTCAAACTTTTACTCAAAGATTCTCAAACTTTTACTCAAAGATTCTCAAACTTTTACTCAAAGATTCTCAAACTTTTACTCAAAGATTCTCAAACTTGTACTCAAATATTTTCAAACTTCTACTCAAAGATTCTCAAACTTCTACTCAGACATTTATTCTAATATTCTCAAATATTTACTCGAATATTCTTAGATATGCGCTCAAATATTAACTAACATTGCCAATTATCATGTGATCAAACAGCAAATCACACACATTATCACACTTGACTAATGACTTAGTTGAACGGCATATATTCACAGCCATCTCACCAGGCCGATGCGAAACTGCCAGCCTGACAACGACACACGGCGCGGAACAATTTGTCGAACTTTTGCAGCGAATAGACGGGCATGGCGGCCGTGTTGTTGCCGTACCGTGTTCGACACCAGTTGTGCAGTACCGTCTTTGGCATGGTGCGCTCCTGCCAGCGACAACATATAGCGTGCGTTATGTATATATCAACTGTGTGTTAATGTGTGTCTGTCTGTGTGTGTGTGTGTGTGTGTGTGTGTGTGTTTGTCCGTGTGTTATTGTGTGTTTGTACATGTGTGTGTGCGTGTCAGTGTACGTGTACCTGTGTGTGTGTGCGTGTGTGTTAGTGTTGTCCGTGTGTTAGTATGTGTGTGTGTGTGTGTGTGTGTGTGTGTGTGTGTGTGTGTGTGTGTGTTATTGTGTGTTTCTACATGTGTGTGTGCATGTCAGTGTATGTGTACGTGTGTGTGTGCGTCTGTACATTTGTGTGTCCGCGTGTATGTCATACAAGTGTGTGTGTGTGTGTGGTACGTACATTGTACTGTCCACGTACAAACTGCAAACGCGCCTTGATGACGTCATCAGCCAGTGCCGGTCGTGCGTCATTGATGACGTCATCGCCGCCGGCAATATGTGACGTCACCAGTTCAGCAGGCCCCAACACACGCCGACACTCCGCCCCTAACGACCACAACTCACTGACAATGGACACACACACACACATACATATTGTGAACGACAAATAAACACACACACACACACTCACATATATTTACTGATATTAGAAGCAAGATACCATGTCAAAACGTTTACCATACCATCTTTCCACGAGCTGAAGTCGAAAAATTACCATCTCTCAAAAAAATATCCGCCCCAAAGACTGTCAAATGTCAAACTGAATTCAAACTAGACATACAACACAAATAGGTAAACACACGCGCACACACTGACAAACACACACACACACACACACCATATTTGTTCAACAGTCTGCGCTTGTAGAAACAGTTTGCCGCGGGGCGTCTCCTGTAGTTCTCGCAACATTTGCTGCACCGTGTATTTGACCAGTGTGAACGGATGATCATACCTACACACACACACACACATACGCATGCACGTACACACATACGCATACACGTACACACAATTGATGTATTACCTGATTTATAACCTGATTCATTACCTGATATATTACCTGATTCATTACCTGATATATTACCTGATGTATTAACTGATTCATTACCTGATGTATTATCTGATTCATTACCTGATTTATTACCTGATTTATTACCTGATATATTACCTGATTTACTACCTGATTTATAACCTGATTTATTACCTGATTTAATACCTGATTTATAACCTGATTCATTACCTGATTTATTACCTGATTTATTACCTGATTTACTACCTGATTCATTACCTGATTTATAACCTGATTTATTACCTGATTTAATACCTGATTTATAACCTGATTCATTACCTGATTTATTACCTGATTTATTACCCGATTTATTACCTGATTTATTACCTGATTAATTACCTGATTTATAACCTGATTTATTACCTGATTTATTACCTGATTTATAACCTGATTTATTACCTCATTCATTACCTGATACACAAGCGTAGCAGTTTTGTAATCACATGATCCAGAGGTTCTAGCACGCTTACATCACTGACACCACCATTGCTGACACCATCATCACTGACACCATCATCACTGACACCACCAAACACTGACATGTTCCACATGGCCGCTCGCGCCACCATAACACTGGCGGCGCCACCACACGCCACTCGAAAACGCTCAATATCGGCGCGACAGCGAATATGCAGTGAACCACCGCTGAATACACACACACACACACACACACACTTGCACTTATACACACACGTAGAAATACATGTACAAACACACACACACACACACTAACAAACAAACACACACACACATACACACACTAACAAACAAACACACACACACATACACACACTAACAAACAAACACACACACACACATACACACTAACAAACACACACACACACATACACACTAACAAACACACACACACACCCACTAACAAACACACACACACACACATACTAACACAATAACACATATACACACACGCACACATACACACTGCCTGTATGTCAATTACGCGCCCGAACAAACCACACTCCCCCTAGCTATTCTACCCGCCCATCTTGCCCCCGCCGATCAGTGGGGGTGAGGAATGGGGGAAGAGAGGGAGGGGATAGCGCGGGGCGGGCGCAGGGGGTTGAGACGAACTCTCTCTTACTTGGCAATGACTGGCACACGCACGGCGGCAACTACAGCGCCTATTGCCGAGTTATTGTTGGCGTGTCGCGGCCGGTGATGACGTGTGCGGCCGTGCACAGTCAACGCCGCGGCCCCGGCAGCTTCCAGCAGCCGACACAGCTGCAGCGTGGCTGTCATATCGCCAGCTCCTCCGACAGCTGCAGCCGCGGTTGAAGCTGCTGGCGTACCACCAGCTACCAAGCGAATCTTGCCTGAGATAGCAAAATTTGTGCAAATATAATAGAGAAAGTATATTTTTAAAATCTGAATTAAAAGATGAATTGGAAGGTCAAGGCGTTGAACACCTAGTGTGCCAGAGATAAGCGGTTCAAATCCTGGCCCGGGTTGGTTTATAAGGGGACTTGGTTGTGCGCATGTTTTTGTGCTTGTATTCAGGCTATGTTCGCGCAAGAGTGCAAGATGAGAAAACAAGTAGAAAAGAGAATTGTTGGGCTTTTTATCGTGAATATTCTCAGTTCTGGCTCGGTGAAGCGAATATATTTGACTTGTTGTTGATAATAGGGCGTATTGTGTTGTTCCGTGCAACACTAGAATAATAGTGCAATGCGGAAATATAAACACACACACACACATTGTAAAATTCATACACACTGACAGATTATGACACATTATGACACATTATAACACACTGTGACACATACTGACACATTATGACACATACTGACACATTATGACACATTGTGACACATACTGACACATTAAGACACACTGTGACACATACTGACACATTATAACACACTGTGACACATTATGACACATTATGACACATACTGACACATTATAACACACTGTGACACATACTGACACATTATGACACATACTGACACATTATGACACATACTGACACATTATGACACATTGTGACACATACTGACACATTATGACACACTGTGACACATACTGACACACTGTGACACATTATAACACACAGTGACACATTATGACACATTGTGACACATACTGACACATTATGACACACTGTGACACATTATAACACACAGTGACACATACTGACACATTATGACATACTGTGACACATACTAACACATACTAACACATTATGACACATTATAACACATTCTGACACATTATAACACACTGTGACACGTTATAACACACTGTGACACATACTGACACACTGTGACACATTATAACACATTATGACACATTATGACACACTGTGACACATACTGACACACTATGACACATTATGACACATTGTGACACATACTAACACATTATGACACATTAAGACACACTGTGACACATACTGACAAATTATAACACACTGTGACACATTATAACACATAGTGACACATACTAACACATTATAACACATTATGACACATACTGACACATTATAACACACTGTGACACATTATGACACATTATGACACATACTGACACATTATAACACACTGTGACACATTATGACACATACTGACACATTATAACACACTGTGACACATACTGACACATTATGACACATACTGACACATTATAACACACTGTGACACATTATGACACATTATGACACATACTGACACATTATAACACACTGTGACACATTATGACACATACTGACACATTATGACACATACTAACACATTGTGACACATACTAACACATTATGACACATTAAGACACACTGTGACACATTATAACACATTATGACACATTATAACACATTATAACACACTGTGACACATTATGACACACTGTGACACATTATGACACACTGTGACACATTATGACACATACTGACACGTAATTGGTAGATTGACGCTGGCGACAAGCGCACGCACAATATCGCTGGCCAGCTGGGGACGGACGAGCAGCGCGGCTCCCATGCCGCCACGCATTGAGAACTCCTTGGGACAGCCCATATTGACATCAATGCCAGCCACGTCGCGCTCGCTAGATTATACCAGCACACACAGAGAGAGAGAGAGAGAGAGAGAGAGGTGAAAGACAAGGAGAAGGAAAAAGAGACAGAACATACATACACACAGAGAGACACACAAACACACAAACACACAAACACACATACAGGCACGAATAAATTACGACAGTTCAAATTTATTATCACTACTCGATTCGCACGCCTCACGTCAGCGCAAAAGTTTGTCCAACAAAAACAGAGGACACATGCAAAACCCACCATACTCCCCCCTCCCAAAAAAACGAGTATATAAAAAGTGAAAGTGTCCGACAAAGGTTAAAGGTCTAAGTGACAGCTGCTACACGGGAAGAAGTCGAAGCTTATGAACACACAGGTGTGTCCCGTGCAGCTCGCTGCCACCGCAGAACCGACCCTCTCCACGCTATGACGCCACAAGGACGGAAGACGTATTAGAGAGGGCCACCTCCCCAGAATGCATGACACAACACATGACTGATATCTGGTACCATCATTTACTGCTGGGTGGACAGGGACTGTTGAATTAGAGAATTCGCCACAAGAAAAATCATCCGACGGGATTCGAACCGTGGACCTCCGGCTTGTGAGGCAGGTGTGTTAACCACTACACCACCGAGTCCAACTAAATCTGACTGACTATTTGCGCGCGACCAGAGCCGCACGCTGTGGATCGGAGGTGCCCATCTGTAAGACGAGCGCGTGCCGCTCGGCGGCGCACGTGCGCAACACCACGATTCCGTCGGCCGGGTCCACGTAGTCGATAGTGCCCAGTCGCTCTGCGAACGTCGCACAGACAACAACGCTCTGCAAGTGTCAGTGTCGCGGCGGCGGATTCCAAAAGCAACGCAGTATGAGCAGAATTAGCGCGAATATATATATTACAAGCGTTAAATGCAAAATACTTCTTGTTTTATATCCTATGCAATATATTACATATTATTTTATACCTTAAATGCAGAACTGAATTCAAATATGAAATTAAACAGAGCCGAATTGAATACCTTAAATGCAGAACTTAAATTTAGTAGCAGAACTGAGTAAATTACGATTGACACGCAGGTTGAAAATCACCAAATTCGGCTGAAAATCGCCGTCGTGGTCGGTGTGGCAGCGCTATGATATGACTGACCGTTGACACAGCGCACGGCCGCTAGCAGTTTGTGATCGACAATCTCCTCACTGTAGACAATATCAGCGCCGTACTGCAGACACAGCAGTCGTACGGGCAGTGTGCTGACACGCACCATCGGAGCCAAAATCAGCTTGCCGCGAAAGTCCAGCATGTCGATAATTGGGCTTGAACGCAAAATCAGCTGGCCCAGCACAAGCGCCCTGACGAACACGTCATATGAATTTCATCTTGTTCACAAAAATGTATCGGGAAATTGCAATGCATAAACCATATATCTTAAATATTTGAACGATTACCAGAGAAATACACCACAATATTTGCACGTCAGACCAGATTAATTTCATTACAGGAGCAAATCACCTTATATTACAGGAGCAAATCACTATATTCAAGCACAACAGCGCAACACATAATCGAAGAGCTGCATCGCGCCCATATGGAGTGGCCTACATGAGCTATGTTTATTATGAGCAATAAACGTCTCGTAATAATTTTAAAAAAACATTACGGTATGACTGCTAATTTATTGTGTTTAGCGAAATATTCTGGTTATACCGGTTATGAGCATGTATTTATTGTTTACCAATATTTTCGAGCATGTTGACAAAAACATACATTTGTTACTCATGGTGGATCGCTATTGTTCATGAGGCCATTAGTATTGTTGTGATCCATCCTTGAGGTTATAGTGATGCATGCTTTTTTCATGTGCTATCAACTGGTAAGCTTTTTTTGTTGGCGCACTCTGCAAATGACAATGTGGCGGTCTGTCGGTGTTTGCTGCATTTTGCTGGCTCAAATCGCCCAGACGTTTGCCTCGGCTCCCAGTAAGTAACTAAACACGCTTTACCATTTCACAATTGTGTTTTTCTTTCAATCAACCATAATAAATCTGTGCTGATATTTCTGTGATTGTTCTAATTCACCCTCTTTCTACAGTTAGCCATATATTCCAACTCATACTGCGTTCCATATTTTATCTTGCATATTTTGGCGACAATATACACACTCGCTGTTTGATTGTCCTGTCTTGTGTCAGCATTTATTCTTAGTCTCACCTCGATTAAAGCCAGCTGTATTTGTTCATTCCATACGGCCTATCAAACAGGTACAACATGCCAATGTGCGTATATATGCCAATGTATTTGTGTGTGTGTGTGTGTGTCAGGTTTGGTGTGCAAGTGTAACAGTCAGTGTTCATCGCCTGACAGTGCCACCTGCCTGACCGACGGCTACTGCTACGCTGAAATTCAGCGGCACAGTGTTGAAGCGCCGGCGAAATATTCCTACTAGTGAGTTTTACCCTTATTATTATAATCATTAATATTAATTACAGGCAAATTCAGTAGCATGGGGGAAGAGTGCAAGTGCACTATTACCACCCTGTGCGGTGGCCCCCCATGTGTACTGGAAGCGCCCTGAAACCTACATTGCTTGAGAGAAACGAGTTCAATTAGTATGTCAGCCCAGGTGAGACCCAGAATAAAACTTCAACAAGAAAAATGTATAGAAAAACAACCACATATGGCAAATCATTCACAAAAGAAATTCACACACGTACACACACACACATACATACACTTCAAATACTCACACTCATTTATTTACATTCATACACGTGTTATTTATATCGTTATTGCAGTTTCTCAGGTTATCTGGCCCAACAGCTTCGAGCCGCTGAGGAAAGCCATGGCATTGTGACCAGGGGGCTGATTCCTCACAGGTTCTCTTAGTAGATTTGTTGCGAATTCTATAATCCAACAGTCCCTGTCCGCCCAGCAGTAAATGGGTACCAGATATCAGTCATGTATTGTGTCATGCATTATGGGGAGGTGGTCCTCTCTAATACGTCTTCCGTCCTTGTGGTGCCATAGCGTGGAGAGGGTTGGTTCTGCGGTGACAGCGAGCTGCACGGGACACACCTGTGTGTGTTCATAAGCTTCGACTTCTTCCCGTGTAGCAGCTGTCACTTGAGGCATTTAACCTTTAACCCAAACAGTGTTGTATACAAACACGTGAATTAATATATCTGCATAATAAATATCCATGCATGTATACAATATTTGAGCGGTATCTGTAATTAATCGTCACTTGGATTAATTTTTCTCACTAATCACCCCTTGTATTTGTGTCTTTCTCATAATAAATATTTGCGTAGGTTATCTGTTTTCTATTCACAAATTTCACCGTATCTTCTCTCAAAATTCCCACCAGCTAGTGGAAAAAATAGAGCTTCATCCTCCAATTGAACGGCACTACGGGTCGGAAAAGATTGTAAAATAGAACTGCATTCCGCTCAAATAGAGGTTTTACGGTATATACATACACCCAACGATGGATGTGTGTGTGTGTGTGTCTTTTCAAAAAACATACTAAAAATTTCTTTCTCACTAAGTCTTATTACTGTCTTAATAATATTGTATATATTAGTGCTGAATATAAGGTCTGATTGTTTCCTAATTCTGTCTTCTATGTGTATGTGCTTCATGCGTGTGTTTTCCGTTCTTGTGTATGTATGTTTCTCCATTGTATGCTGTATGTGTGTTGTTGTGTTGAGCTCTGTTATCTGTGTTTGTGTGTCTGTTGTGTTGTGTTCTCTGTTTATTTGTTTGAGTGTATGTCTTTGTGTGTCTGTTATGTTGTGTTTTCTGGTTTGTATTTGTGTGTCTATTGTGTTGTGATTTGTCAATCTGAGTGTATGTCGTTGTATGCCTGCTGTGTTGTCTTAATGTGTTATATGTTGTGTTGTGCTATCTTATTCAATATGTATGTGTGTGTGCGTGTGTATTTTTGTGTTTCTGAGTATGTTAACGTGAGTGTATGTTTGTGTGTGTGCGTATATGTACTTGTCTGTTTTGTGTGTATGTGTGTGTATGTGTGTGTATGTAGGTGAGTGTGTATGTTCGTGATTGTTGTATGTGTATGACTCTTGTGTGTGCGTGTGTGTGTGTGTGTGTGAGCGCTTTTGAGACCCTCGGGTGAAAAGCGCGATATAAATGTCCTAATGTAATGTAATGTAATGTGTGTGTGTTTGGTGTTAGTTGTGTGGACAGTAAGGCGGAGTATTTGCCGGGTAGACGGCCGCTTGCCTGCGAGTACAGTCCCCGACAGGCTCATCTACGTGTCAGTCACTGTTGCAACTCGGCACCACTGTGCAACACTAATACCAGCCTGCAATTCCAGCCAGGCGAGTGTGTGTGTGTGTCTGTCCGTCTGTCCGCCTGTATGTATGTGTGTAAGTAAGTAAGTTGGCCTTTATTGCGCTCCACAAAGGCTTTTCAGCACAATAAGCTACTCTACAAAAATAAATAATAGATCAATAAAATAAAGGAAATAAAATTAACAAAACGGCAGATACAGTGACAGATTCAGGTTAAACATGTAGCCTAGTTATGTGTGAAAAACATGACAACAATATATTTGTGTTTATATATGTTTGTGTATGTATGTATGTGTGTGTACGTTTGTGTGCCAGCGTTTATGTATGTGTATGTGTGTGTATCGCCGAATGTGCATGTTTTAATATTTGTTTGTGTGTGTGTGTATGAATTAATACCTTTAATAACCTCACACACACACACATACGTTACACTGTGGTGTAATTTGGTGTGTGTGTGTGTGTGTGGTGTGTAGCAGACATCACTGGTGGTGACGACACCACCGTCGCGTTACACCATGGATGGTGGGTGGTGGCGGTGCCATGCGTGTTCGCCCTCATTCTCCTGACAATAATCACCATTACCCTGGTAACTTGTGTGTGTGTGTGCGTGTGTGTGGCTGTGGATGGGTGGGTTTTATTTTATATATATGTTAATCTTAGCTTATAATGCAATTATGTATAGTCAAATTAGTAGGTGAAGCATAACTAGCTAAATGTAATTATTCACATGTATATATTGTGTGTTTAATTCAGGCGATCATCATTGATATTATGCAAAGTGTATGTGTGTGTGTGTGTGTTTTTGGTTTTACCATTTCTTCATTGCTGTTTTTTTGTTCTTATCCTTGTTTTTGGCTTATGGCTTTGTTTATATTTCAGCTCATAGATGTATGAGCACTCTTTACAATAATATTGGCTTTTCACTACAATATAAGCAATAGATACACAAACACACACACATGTGTGTGTTTGTATGTATGTGTTTGCTTGTGTGTGTGTGTCTGTATATATGTATATGTGTCTGTGTGTATGTATGTGAATATATTTCTATGTGTGTGTGTGTATATATCTACCTATGTATGTATGTGTTTGTGTGTCTGTCTATGTGTGTGTGTGTGTATGTTTATGTGTGTTTGTCCTGGCTTGTATTTCAGCTATATCGCCGACACGTTCGCACCAAGCACCGCTGTTCTCATGCACTCTTATGCGGCCACACTCGCTCACAGCCGCCAGCAGCGACAACCGACAGCTGTGCCTCACAGCGCCATCTACTGGCGGACACCTGCGACGGATCCGGATCCGGTTCCGGCCTGCCGTTGTTGGTGCAGCGGTCTGTGGCGCGGCAGATAGCGTTGGATCAGTGTATTGGTCGCGGTCGCTACGGAGCCGTTTGGCGAGCGCATTGGCGTTGTGATCACGTGGCTGTCAAGGTGACATACACACACACACACACATACACACATACACACTATGTGTGTATGTGTTCACACTATGACTGTATTGTTTGTTTTGTATATATATTTTGTTTTTGCATTGTTCTGTTACATGTTTTGTTTTAGCATATGTTTGGTAGTAATTTGTTGCACTGCACAAATCTTGTTTAGAAATATTTATTGTCTGTCTAACAAGCCATGGCTTGACACACTATATTGCCTCTGATGTTTTCGTTATTTTGTATTAGCTGTGTGATGTTGTTTTTTTTGGCAATAAATGATACAATACAATACAATACATATATACACACACACGCTCACATACACACATATTACATTACATTACATTAAGATATTTATATAGCGCCCCACACCTAGAGGGTCTCTAAGGCGCTGGAACATACACACACTCACACACACACACACACACACTGATACACGCTCACATACACGCTCACACGCTCACATACACTCATACACGCTCACATACACTCATACACACACTGATACACACACATACATTGATACACACAGACATACACTGATACACATAGACACACGCACACTGATACACACACACATACACACACAGGCACATACACATACATACACCCACTCACACATACACATACACACACACACACACAGGAACATACACGCAGATATATACACACACACCGGCACATACACGCAGATATATACACACACTGTGTCCATCACTCACTTACTCTAACTCTATCACTCACTCACTCTCTCACTATATCATTCATTTTCTCTCTCTTTCTTCCATTGTCTTTCGCTGTATGTGAGGCATTGTGTATGTATGTGTGTGTGTGTGTGTGTGTGTATCTGTATGTCCCTATTCTTACTTTCTCTTGCTATCACATGCTTACAAGCACATACACACACCCGTACACATATAAACACACACACACACATTTGTTATGTACGTTTCTCTATCCTGTTTTTTCACTCAGGTTGTGTGTGTGTGTGTCTGAGTGTGTACATATTGTATGTTTATCTACGTATTGTGTGTGTGTGTGTGTGCGCGTACATATTGTATGTGTGTGTGTGTATGTGTATTATATGTGGATCGCTGTGGGTATCTGTGTGTGTTGTGTGTACATATTGTATGTGTGTGTTATGTGTGTGTGTCGGCTAGATATTTTCGAGTCGTGACGAGTTATCGTGGCGTCGCGAGGTGCTCATCTACCAGACCTGTATGCTGCGACACAACAACGTACTGGGCTTCATCGCCGCCGACAACAAAGGCCAGTGTGTTTCAGTGTGTGTTTCAGTTTGTGTTTGTCAGTGTGGTTGTGTCTGAGTGTCTGTGTGTATGCGTATGTGTCAGTGTGTGTGTCAGTGTGTGTGTGTGTGTGTGTGTGTGTGTCAGTGTCAGTGTGTATGTGTGTCATTTTGTGTGTTTATGTCTGAGTGTGTGTGTGTCAGTGTTTGTCAGTGTGTTTGTGTCAGTGTGTGTATCAGTGTGTGTTAGTGTGTGTCAGTGTTTGTCAGTGTGTTTGTCAGTGTGTATGTGTCAGTATGTGTGTCAGTGTGTGTGTGTGTGTTTGTGTCAGTGTGTGTATCAGTGTGTGTCACTGTGTGTATCAGTGTGTGTGTGTTTGAGTGTGTGTATCAGTGTGTATGTGTGTTTATCAGTGTGTGTGTGTGTGTGTGTGCCAGTGTGTGTATCAGTGTATCTCAGTGTGTGTGTATTTGTGTTTTTCAGTGTGTTTGTGTGTGTCAGTGTGTATGTGTGTCAGCTTTTGTGTGTATCTCAGTGTGTATGTGTTTGTCGGTTTGTGTGTGTGTATTTTTGTGTAGAATAGAAAGATACAGTGAAAGAGAGAGAGAGAGAGGTAATTAGTTAGTGAAAGAGAGGAGATTTTTGAAATCGGAAAGATTTGTCGAGACATGTATAGACTTGACGAGTAAATCACACAGTTAAGGATTTAGATTGCAAAGTATGTATGTGTTTGTGTGTATGTGTGTGTGTGTGTATGTGTGTGTATGTTTGAGGCCCTTACCTAACACATTTGTCCTATCAGTTCATCAATATAGTTTCATGCGCCTTATGTCTGTCTATGGGGCTTCCCCATTTAATCCCTCGTCTCCTAGTCCATTCGCTTTGTACACCAACATCAAACTTGGTATTCTACCAGCTTTCTTGCTTATATTCATGTGTGTGTGTGTGTGTGTGAATGTAAGTTTGTCTGAAATGTATGAAAAGTTTGAATACGTCGAGAAAAATATATATTCGCTATAGAAATCCATGAAATTATCTACTAAATCAAAACAGCAATATGTTTGTTTGTGTGTGTGTGTTTGTGGTATGTGGTAATGTGCATCAGACAGTGGTACTTGGACGCAGTTATGGTTGGTAACCGATTACCACCCGCTGGGCAGTGTATTCGACTATCTGCAACACCATTCACTGCCCATTCACACATTATACACGATGACCGCGGGCCTCTTGAACGGACTGGCTCATTTGCATATGCCCATCGTCGGCACACAAGGTTTCTCAGCCTCTGTGTGTGTGTGTGTGTGTGTCTGTTTTTGTGTATTTGTGTGTATTTGTGTGTGTGTATTTGTATTTGTATTTGTGTGTATTTGTGTGTGTGTGTGTGTGTGTATTTGTATTTGTGTGTGTGTGTGTGTGTGTGTATTTGTATGTGTGTGTGTGTGTGTGTGTGTGTATTTGTATTTGTGTGTATTTGTGTGTGTGTGTGTGTGTGTGTATTTGTATTTGTGTGTGTGTGTGTGTGTGTAAGTAAGTAAGTAAGTTTATTTGTCACGTACACTTTTAACGAATATTATTATTTAAAAAAACAATCATTAGACAAAAGTCCGATAAGCATTCGCTTCTTTTCGGACAAATCTAGGTGCCAGTCATCAAATGAGCTGGCACTTACATGAGAGTTGTGTTGTTATTTATAGATTCACAAGATTTATATTCACAAATAAACAAGATACAGGTTATTCATACACACACACACATGGAATATACACCTGCGTACATACACACACGCACACATATTCACTTACATATACTCAGGCACGCATACACATACACACACGCACGTACACAACACTTACACGCGCAGACACGCATACACACCCAGTTATACATGCCTTTGCATACAAGATCAAATTTATACACATGTATATGGACATTCTTGCCTGCTCTATGCATGCCCTTATATGTACTGCAGCGTGTTTCGGATACCCGTCACGGCAATTGTAAATAGATGCAATCGGATATCAACACTTAGTCATACATCACGTCATTTCGGCTAGAAACAAGACACACACACATACATTCATTCAAACTAAGCAACTGCAAGAAGATACACCGGATTTCACACACTGTGTGTGTGTGTGTGTGTGTGTGTGTGTGTGTGTGTGTGTGTATTTGTGTATGTGTGTGCTGGCGTGTGTATTTGTGTGTGTGTGTGTGTGTGTGTGTGTGTGTGTGTATTTGTATTTGTGTGTATTTGTGTGTGTGTGTGTGTGTGTGTGTGTGTGTGTGTGTGTGTGTATTTGTATGTGTATGTGTGCTGGCGTGTGTGTGTATTTGTATGTATGCTGGTGTGTGTGTATTTGTATGTGTGCTGGTGTGTGTTTGTGTGTGTATGTTAGGCAAGCCTGCTATTGCTCATCGTGACCTCAAGTCGCGTAACGTGTTGGTGAAGCGTGACCTCACCTGTTGTCTGGCCGACCTCGGGCTGGCCGTGCGACGTTGTGACAACGGCGCTCCAGACATCACCGCCTCATCAGCCTCATCAGCCTCATCATCCTCCGGCTCTGCGACCGCCGCGGAACTCAACATCTCTCGTGTAGGCACCAGTCGCTATATGCCACCCGAGGTGTGTGTTTCAGTGTGTGTGTCAGTGTGTGTTTCAGTGTGTGTTTCAGTGTGTGTTTCAGTGTGTTTCAGTGTGTGTTTCAGTGTGTTTCAGTGTGTGTGTTTCAGTGTGTGTGTTTCAGTGTGTGTGTTTCAGTGTGTGTGTTTCAGTGTGTGTTTCAGTGTGTGTTTCAGTGTGTGTGTCAGTGTGTGTTTCAGTGTGTGTTTCAGTGTGTGTTTCAGTGTGTGTGTCAGTGTGTGTTTCAGTGTGTGTTTCAGTGTGTGTGTCAGTGTGTGTTTCAGTGTGTTTCAGTGTGTATTTCAGTGTGTGTGTCAGTGTGTTTCAGTGTGTGTCAGTGTGTTTCAGTGTGTGTTTCAGTGTGTGTTTCAGTGTGTGTTTCAGTGTTTGTTTCAGTGTGTGTTTCAGTGTTTGTTTCAGTGTGTGTTTCAGTGTGTGTTTCAGTGTGTTTCAGTGTGTGTTTCAGTGTGTGTTTCATTGTTTGTTTCAGTGTTTGTTTCAGTGTGTGTTTCAGTGTTTGTTTCAGTGTGTGTTTCAGTGTGTGTTTCAGTGTGTTTCAGTGTGTGTTTCATTGTTTGTTTCAGTGTGTGTTTCAGTGTGTGTTTCAGTGTGTTTCAGTGTGTGTTTCAGTGTGTGTGTCAGTGTGTGTTTCAGTGTGTTTCAGTGTGTGTGTCAGTGTGTGTTTCAGTGTGTGTTTCAGTGTGTGTTTCAGTGTGTGTTTCAGTGTGTGTTTCAGTGTGTGTTTCAGTGTGTGTTTCAGTGTTTGTTTCAGTGTGTGTTTCAGTGTGTGTTTCAGTGTATGTTTCAGTGTTTGTTTCAGTGTGTGTTTCAGTGTGTGTTTCAGTGTGTGTTTCAGTGTGTTTCAGTGTGTGTGTTTCAGTGTGTTTCAGTGTTTGTGTGTGTATGTGTTTGAGTGTGTGTGTGTGTGTTTGTGTGTGTATGTGTGTGTGTATGTGTGTGTGTGTGTGTTATCAGGTGTTGGACAACTCAATTGACACCGCACAATTCGAATCATTCACACGAGCCGACATGTACTCACTGGGTCTTGTCCTATGGGAAATGGCGTGTGGTAACGATACCACCGCTGCTGTTACCACCAACAACACCAGCAGCAGTTACCAGCCGCCCTACCATCAGCTAGTCAGCGGCGATCCCAGCGTGGCCGAAATGAGGGAGATAGTGGTTGCACGACGCCTGCGGCCAGCCATCCCATCTCACTGGCATCAACACCCGGTCAGCATGTGTGTGTGTGTGTGTGTGTGTGTGTGTGTGTGTGTGTGTGTGTGTGTGTGTGTGTGATCGTTGTTTTTCTATTCAGGGCCCTCGTATCTATATATATATATATAACAAGCTCCCCTTCGTCTTCCTTTCGTTCCATTCGATCGCTTGATTTATTTAAACTATACTGTAAAAGATATTTCCTTAACATCTCTTACTCTTCATCAGACCACAGTAATTCTGTCTCCATCTCAGAAGAGTATCGTATTTAGCCTGTATTTAGCCTGCGCTCTTTAACGTTTTCCCATTCTTGGTTTTTTTATTATCTATACTTATGTGTGTGTGTGTGTGTGTGTCTATGCTTATGTAAGTGTGTGTGTATGTTTGTGTGTGTACTTGTATGTCGCCTTGTGCTGTTTACATGTTTGTCTTTGTGTGGGAGTATGTGTTTATGTTTGTCTATCTGTGTGTGTGTGTGTGTGTCTATCTGACAGTAAGTCAGACGCATAGTTTTTGTGATTCCAATGTTTTTTTATAACAAACCGGTGGTCAGATTTGAACCGCCGACCTCTGGGTTACAAAGCCGATACGCTACCACTAGACCACCATCGAAGCTATCTGTGCCAGCTAATTGTGGCATATATCTCGTTAACCAAATATGGCGGCTCATGTATATTCACAAATATGCTTTGCGAGTGAATAAATGACAGATGTACAATAAAAATTACAAACTAACAACAGAGTATATTGGAAAATTAAAAAACAAAGTTAGCTTTCGCAGACACACAAAGCCGACGGTATTATGTTTTTTGTCAAATGGGATATATATGTGTATGTATGTGTGGGTGTTAGTTGTTGGACGCTTTGGCGGCGATTATGCGCGCTTGTTGGTCAGCTGACGCGGCGGCGCGCTACACGGCTTTGCGCGCCAAAAAGTCGCTGCTCGCCGCTGCCGCCGGCCAAGATTTGGCGCCAAAAACGTCGTCCGGTGGCGCCCCCTGTGGTCATTGCGAGAACTATGTGTGTTAGTGCTGAGTGTGTGTGTGCGTGTTGGTTTTTACAGGGAAATTCGCTCGAAGAATTTCGCCGATATTAATTGTGTGTGCGTAATTTTGACAAGGTATTGTTGATTGAACTGTATGTGTGTGGGTGTGTCAAAATCGTTGCGTTAAAGATGTATTTTTCTTGTTGGCGAATTGATGTTCCGCCAACCGATGTGAATGCTATGTCAATCGTGTTTCATTCAGTGATTTGGCGTTTTCATTGTGTATGTGTGTGTGTGTGTATATATATGTATGTGTGCGTGCTTGCCAGTTTGGAAATAACCAATAATTGCACAGGAAGAAATCATCTCATTTTTCACAGCTGTTTGTTTTTAATCTTCACGTTTTTTGACAATGTTTGTTGAAAGCTGCTAGGTTTATTTTGTGTGTGGATAATTATCAATTTTTCCCGTGATTTTCTCAATGCTCATTCAATCAGGCAATACATGTGATTGGCTAGCCAGCTTGTCGTGAAATGTGTACTATTACTAAGTGTAATAGTAATAGAATTTAAATAACCAATTAAACAATATTAATAATACACTCACTATTACACCGAACACCACGTGTTTTACCCACCAAATATACTGGATATATAATTGTAGAAACTAGAAAAAGTTAATGATTTTCAATTCATAATGCAAGCAAAAATAATGATTTTCAAAAATAATTATAATTCGCATGTATTCGTACGCCACAAGTGCTTGAAAAAAAAACGTCATCACAAAAACTAACAGCGCAAACGACAATCTGTATAGACACTTTGATTTGTACGAAAATATACACATAGACATACTGATAAAATCTCTCCTAAAACTGGCAATTTTCATTACAAGCGTCTATTTTTAATCATTCATATAAAAACAGCAAATAAACAAATAGCAGACACGCATTTGTTATGATTAACTTTTCCAAATAAATACACCAATCACAACGTCCCCCCTGCCGGCCGCTATAAAAACACTGCCGAACCCAGCGTATCGAGATGATGATAATGATGATGCACATGTTCATGCACGTGATGATGCATCACGCGACCCCCATCACTCTTGCGACCCCGCCCTTCGGCACCCCCACTCCCGTCCGCGTCAGAGGCGGCGGACGGAGGGGGTAGTGAGTTTGGTTGAGCGCGCTCCAGCCAAGCTAGAACGTGTCGCGTGGTGGCGCGACGCTTATGTTGGTGGCGCTGCTGGCCGCGCCTAGCACGCCACCACTCGCCACCAGCGGCCGCGCCACCACTGAGGGCGAACTGAGCGCAGCGCGCCAATAGCTCGTAATCTTGACGACACGAATTATGTTGTTCTTGTTGTTTATGTTGTTGATTATTATTATTGTGGTGGTGGCGGCGGTTTGGTGGCGTGGTGGTGGCGCCACCATCGCGCTGGCGCCATTCTTCCTCGATAGTGGCGCCCTCCAAGCGGCAGCAAGCAGAATCAGGCGTGTGTGGTGATCTGGTCACGTGACCCGTGACGTCATCAACGCCCGAGTGCTGCGTAACGACACCAGACTGCTCTTGTTCGGAACATCTGCACAGGCAAAAAATTTACATTAAAAATCGTTTAGTAGGTTTTCTTATAAGCAATAGAAAAACTGGTATTTTCAGTCACTCATTCAACAGGATAACTTGGACGATATTGTATGTTAAGATTCAATTCAAGTGTAAATTGAATTTTGGCACAGTTAATAAAAGTGGACAGTTACAATTTCAAAACAGATCCAAGCTGCAAACTGTTAATCTGTTTTTTGAGTCCTTCCATGCTCGATTAATCAGTATATAGTAATACGAAATATACAATCTTGTGGACAAAAGAATACAGATGAATGCTAGCATATTACATCAAATAAATGATATTACATCAAATATACGCATAAGCTACAAATACCCACACATAAGCTACCCACACAATATGTGCCTAAATTCTAACCACCCAATTATCTTTCGTATCAAAATTCCAAACAGACACACTCTCACACACACACACACACAACGCGACCTCGAGCGAATGGCAGCAATATATTTGTGCAAATTCCAACGGCTGGAATTCGTCAGCGTTGGCATGGCAACGTGTAAACAACAAGCGGCCAATCGCCGCCAGGCATTTTAGTCTTCTAGTTTCCAATCACATTGACGAGTTGTCAATGTATATAGCCCATGTCTCATATTCCCCAGTCAAGCAACTCCCCCCCCCAGAGAGAGAGAGCCAACCCCAACCCCCAAATAAACAGGCCTAACGCCGCCACTGCAACACCGTCCTGGCGTGTCAGCTCAACCAAACACATCACCCCACACTCTCACATACACACACACATGCAGACAGACTAGCGAACGCAATCACTTCTCGTGCAGGCGTGGCAATGACAAACACAATACAATGCCCAAGTGCCGGGCGTGGGCGGTGACATGAAAGAAACACGTGTATGTGTGTGTGTGTGTGTGTGTGTGTGTGCGACAGAGCAGAAATTGTCGACTGACTCAGCAGAAACTTGAGCTTCGCTCGACTGGTTGCCATAACAACGACCCGACCAACGCAATAAAGCCAGCTGTCACGAGCACATACACACACACGCACACACAGACAGACAGACACACTCATAAGCAAAGGCGGTACCATAAAGGACGCCCATCGCTGCTACCCATGTGTACCCAACTAAAAGCCACCCACTGCGCGCACACAGACACACATACACACAATGGAATCCAAGCAATACAAATGTCAAACATACATACACACACACACACACGCACAGACATACACATGGGGTAAATCAGTCCAGCCCACGCGGCCTTCCAATATTCCACTATTATTGTGTGTGTGTGTGTTTGGCCTGCATGTTCGCATGGATGTGTATCTGTATGTGTGTATATTTGCTAAGCGTGATTTATCTAGAGGAGAAAGTGGAAAATTCTATAGGGAAAATTGGCAGTAAACTGAAGCATACTAAAATGCACGTATAAATATTCGCAAGCATAAATATTCGTACGATAAAAAATCTCATATTTCAAGGCCAAATTCTAAGCTTGTGCACTAGAAATTGTACAGACAATTTATACCCCGGAAACGGCTGCGTAACATTTGAAATACAGCCCCATATATCACCGGTAGCACTGGGGTAGCACACAATAGGACCGAATATTGACCAGGGAAATTCTGTATAAATCAACCCCATAGACCGAACCCCGGGTGAATCTATTCCTGGACTGCACAAACGCACTTGTAATAATATTAAACTAACAATATTCCAATACTGAATAGTTTGTAATCATCATAGAGTATTATTCCTGTATGTTTTGTAATTTATTGTTTCACGTTTTTTTATCCACATAGAACAGTGCTCCCCAACCTTTTTCACCTTGTTACCCAATTTACCCCCACCCATAGATATGGGTGGTTGGGTAATTGCAAAATTACCACCAGGGGGGTAATATATTACGGAAGCGATTCAGCTGTCTGCCCTCATTCACCCATGACCTCTGCATGCCCTCGGGCGTTTTCCAGTTTATCACCTGTGATAAGACACAACTCGACGCAGTTGCCGACGTCCGCCGTCCAGGTGGCGCTGCTTGTCACAGATTCTTTGTTTATAAGCCGGCGACGATGCGCGCTGTGGTTTAGTTGCTGTTTGGCTGTCGTTGGAGTTGGCGTTGTTGTTGTGGAGTGTTAGTCGTACATTAATTGTCTGACTACCGCTGACAGGAAGTTGTAGACTGGTGCCAACCGCGTCGTAAATGGCGCGCACCAAACCGGAAATGTCCTGTCCGACAACGAAAGCAGTTTCGACATCAAGTATTTTAGATTAAAAAAAAATAACTCAAGAATCGACTATATTGAATGTTTTTTCCTCTAATTCTTCCACATGACGGGGACAAAAATATATCTTTACATGTAATGACAAAACAAATTAAATTATTACCGATATTGTTCTTATTAATAATAGCACAATTTCCAACTCACATCTTGAGTGGCTTTGCCATGGCCGTCAAAGTCGTACAGCGTGAAATTGAACTCGTTCAGCACGTGTTTCGCTGAGTCGTCGCTAGGTGGCGCTGTCGTCGCGTCCCCGTGTGCCTGCGCGTGTGTCGGGTGTATGTCGCCGAGAGAAACGGTCTCGGTTTGGGAATGACAGCATTCGTCCTGCGCGCGAATTCAAACAAAAACAAGCATTTTGAAAATATCATTACATAAAAGCAAACAAAATATGATATACGTAAAGACAAAAATAATTTGTTTCTTCAAAAAACACTGAAACAATATTAGAAACTTTAGATTATGATTATGAAATCCACAATCTATGATTATGATTCTCTGATGAAATCCCATGCGAGGGCAGTATTAAACACCATCTCAATGCTAAGATAAATCCATTTCGTTCTAGAAAAATTCCATTTCCTGGCGCCAATACAAAATAATACCGCAGCAATTTTCATCTACATCAGATCCCCCCACTTTCACCACTCATACATCCGCCACTGCGACCAAGGCGCATAACACAGCGAGTCAGTATGCGAAGTCATACGTAACCGTTATACCAACCAGTCATTGCAAACGCACATCCACGCAAATCCACACACACACACACACACACAGAGACTAATTTGCATACGCTCAATCGTGTGAATTCTGTGTCGCTTCTGTGTTTTGAGCGTTGCACGGAGATCATTGCAAAAAAACAGCTACAAACTTGCAGCAGTGATAAATTATGCATACAACCAAGGGCGGATGTAAAAGGGGGCTATGATATAGGCAAATTCCTTGTGGAGGCTTAGAATTTTCCACACATTTTTTTTTCATTGTACAGACAATGTAGACGTGTTGAACTATGTACGATCGGCAATGATACGGATTCAAAAAGTTCCATCTTGAGTTCACTCACGCATAAAACGATTTTCCCCTTGAAAATCAAATTTTCAGAACCGAAATGAAATATTATTAAATGAAAACAACAAACCAACAAATTTCACAATCACAAATAAACAATTATTACACGTCATACGCAACTGATATACCGTATTTTCCTGTGTATAAGATATCCTTTTGGTGTTTAGCAAGTTATTTATCACCAGCATGCACTTTTTCTCGGAATTTTTGCCTAAAAATTGAAGGTCTCTTATACACAAAGGTCTCAAGTTTTATACCACGTAAAATATACATCATATACCGCCTAATATGCAGCAATTTCATAAGCCCATCATCTGATTAAGCGCTTCGTTTTGTTAACCGCCTGTCGAACGATTTCTCAAATGAAAAGTTCGCCCTGAGGCAAAACATTTCTGCTTCTACGCGTCGCCGGTGAAATTGGCCCGGGGCGTTATTGTGTGCGTGCGCCGCCAAAACACCGCATCGGCAGTGGCGGCGTCAGGCATCGTCCAGCCGGGGGCGAAGGAAAGTTGGCAATGCATCTGAAATGCCACGCAAAACGCCTCTTCGAGACCAATCCAATCATGACCCAGCTTAACTATCGCCGCAGGCAAAACTCACTAATCGAATTCGCTTCAAACCCCACACAGACCGCTGACTGGCACCGCCTCTGATCGGTCCATAGCTCACTCGCGAACACGCATGACACACACACACACACACACACACAGAGAGAGAGATATGGCGGCCATTTTGACTGTTTTTGTTATGTGGCGGCGGCGTGTTTGATGTGCTCACATTGTTCCACGCTGGCACTCGCGCGCGCGTGTGTATGTGTGTGTGTGTGTTCGTGAGGGTTGGGGCCGAAAATGTCAGCTCCAAACATAGACACAGACAGACACACACACACACACATAAAACACACCGCATTATTTATATATGTATATATACAACTGCACATTCGTCGAAAGTTTCATACTTTCATCACACTTTTTCAATGCTTTTCCACACTTTTAACTGCAAATTCGGCGAGAATTGTGTGTCTGTCTGTATGTATGTGTGTGTGCTTATGCTTCATGTGCATGTGTGTGTGTGTGTGTGTCTGTGCAAGTGGGAGTGCAAAGCGATGACTCCATCAAAACGACCGTGCAAAGCGATGACTCCAGCAGGATGACTCCATCAAATCGAAAATTAAACCGATAGAAAAATTAGTTCAAATGAACAATATCTCGCTTCATCTAGAATTTTTCGCTATGAAGAGATATAATCGAACACACGCACGCCTATAAAAATACAACATGCGACAAACGAATAACGGTTCGATAAGAAAATCCATTTTCAAAATCCGTTAACACACAGACAGTCGCCAAGAATTTCACTCAAATAAAAACGGCACACACACACAAACACACACACACACACACGTAAGCAACCAAAATAGATACCCATGTCTGTGACACGTCGTATGCTAATGCAGACGCCACACAAACATAAATTCAAACCACAGCAAACTGTGACTTGCGCATAGCGACATAACACAACTATGAAACCAGAAATCACATCTGGTACAAATCATGCGTGCAAGGAAACTTCATAAAACCGACACACACACACACACAGTATATAAATATACAAGCGTTGTATGCATGTATGTCCGTGTGTGCATGTGGATGTTTGTGTGTGAAAAAGCTAGCTCGAAACAGCGCCAATAATTTTGCATATATATATGCAATATGTATGCAAATTAACCGTATAGAATCCACAGTCAAGAATGTATTGGATTTATCCGCGCTTAAACAGTAAGCAGCTTTTGCACCCGCTTAAATTTCTGACAACTTTGTCGTATATTAGAAAAATAGTTTTAGATATGTCTCTTTGCAAACTGTCTAAAGCTATCAAACAAGAATTTGTTTTCTAGGCAAAATTACACAGCATAGATGACGTATATTTAAGTAGTGTTTTCCCTTTTTCCCATATATTTTCGTAGGTTTTCTGGAGACATGTTTAGTTTTCATTGTTCACAGGGGGAATGTTCGCAGCCCCTAGAAGCCAAGCTCACACCCCCTGGTTAAGAACACCTGCTTTACACTTTGCCAACGGGCTTGAACACAGATGGCCGAACTTACGTGATGCCGGGGCACCCGCCGTGGTTCCCAACCAGCCGTCTCATTTCGTCGCTCGTCATCCGTATCGTACAGGGCGGTCGAATTGGTTTCGCTCGTGGCGTCCGTAGTCACTGCACATACACACGTGACGGCTGGTTTGTATGCGCGTGTGTCGTGGCCACAATAGGCACACACACCGGCACCTACACACAGGCACACACGAACATACACATTCATATAAGCTTGCAGTTGTATATGTATATATGAAATAGTGCATGTGTCGGTATACAAGGTTAGTATGTAAATTTTTGATACACCTTGACATACACCAATGCAGCCAACATACAGACAGACAGACACACAAGCACATGCTAACACGCACACACACGGACATACAAACAACGGAAATGGCATTTGTTTGATTCATTTGTCTGTCCGAAAAAATGAACCAATCCTACAATCATAAAACAACTTAAAAATCTCCAAAAATGACAGTTTTTTCGGTTTTAAAGAGACACCTCAACAAGCGGTTTATTCATTGTCATGGCACGTGAGAAATATGTATAAAACACAGCTCGCGCTTAAACGCGATGGGCACCTCTGCGCCTACCGACCCACAAATGCATCAATCGGCAATTATGCGCGCGCCAATGGAATGATGAAAATTCCACCACCAGATGGCGCCAGAAACACAAGACGCCCGCGAACCATAGGCGTGTGCAGTTCGTTGGTTAGATGGAGCTAAACAATATCGTCTATTAAACGCTCGCCCTGAATATGATTTCAGACAAAGGTAAACTGCAGACGCGATCCTATGTGCAAATTTCCACTAAAAATTAATAAGCAAAAAGCACAAACACGGCGATTACTGGTAACCAATCATAAATTCCCTGGAAAAATATCCATTAGACAGTTATTGCCAAAAAAGATGAATTTAAAAAGTATTTTTAAAATTATTAAGCACCATAATTTGCAGGCACCTAGCGACGCCCCTGCTCGTCTCGCTCGCCATGTGATCGACAGAGCGGATGTGAGAGAAGGTCGCGCCAAATGGCTCTGTCACATCAGCCGCCCCAATCTCCAGAATCGCCCGTTTCCGGTGCACACACAAGCACACACGCACATGTATGTTCCGGGAAACACTCGTAAGCCGTCCTCATATATACGCCCCCATCTGGATCAAGTGTCCCTCTAGAACGGAAATGACAAGAGCAGACAGCGATTTTCCATGGGGAAGAGGGTCACACAAAATTTTTTTTGACGCAAAATGCCTAAACAATATTTACCAGAGAAATTACCGTGATTTATTCATTAAACTCGTGGTTTTTCGTTCGGTATATTCGGTACATTCTGGGGAGGTGGCCCTCTCTAATACGTCTTCCGTCCTTGTGACGTCATAGCGTGGAGAGGGTCGGTTCTGCGGTGACAGCGAGCTGCACGGGACACACCTGTGTGTGTGTTCATAAGCTTCGACTTCTTCCCGTGTAGCAGCTGTTAGCTGTCCCCAACCATTTTCGGCCTATTCAATTACAACACACACACCTCAATGAAAAGTATATTGCATATAATTGCACACACAAACACACACACACTTGTCGTGTATTGTTACCTTTTTGCTATGCTGATTTTGATGACAATATACCCAGTGAACTGAACTCAGCAGAATTTTCAGCGGGGTTATAATGACATATTCATCCACCCAGTCAATTTGTTGGGATGTATATAGGAATATAATTACATATTTCCGCTGTGTCAATTTAACACTGAACGAAAAAAATAAAAGAATATAAAACAATAACGATAATTTATAAAAATACGACGTAGATACTGGGGGTTTGGGGGGTATATATACACCGACAAATGGACTGGGGTATGAATATGCAATCATACCCGCCCATAATTCTGCTAACTTCAGCTCACTGGGTATATTATCATCAAAATCATCATAGCAAAAAAGTAACAATACACGACAAGTATGTATGTGTGTGTGTGTGTGTGTGCATGTGCAGGTGGTATATGCAATCTATTTTCATTGAGGTATGTGTGTTGTAATTGAATAGGCCGAAAATGGCTAAGAACCCCCATGCCATTGCTCAACTCGACTATCCTTGAACACAAATACATGACGACTGTCATCCCCCCTCCCCCCCTCTCAGAGCCTCGACACAAATCTACGCCCCTGGTCGCAGTAAGACGCAGTAAGTCGCGCCACCAATCCTCTCATCAGACAGGCTGCAATTTCCTGTCGCCGCAAACGCTACTACCACTGCCACTGCCACTGACACACACACACACACACAGCCGAGTCTATGTGTGTACGTGCATGTGTGTGTGTGTGTTCATGTGATTTGCGTGCAGACATGGCAATTTAGACCAGCAGTCACCTAGCGGCGCATGTGTGTGTATGTCTGTGTGTGTGTGTGTATGTGTGTGTGTGTGTGCGACGGCACCAAATTACCACATAATTGGCAAGGCGGCGAAACAGCTTTGATGTCGCGCTCGCACGCGCCCATGCGCGCGCGTGTGTGTGTGTAAGGCGCCTAGCTGCCACATCACAGCAGCAAAGCGGCCAGAGGCGGATATAGGCGGTGGCAAAAACACCAGCGACCAGAGGCGGTGTCAGTTGATGAAGTGTTCGGTGAGGGGTAGATTTAGTGGTTATGTTAATAAGCTGTAATAAGACTATATGTATTAGCAATGTGAAATTGTTCAGTTTTGGGAACGGTATAAGTGCACAAGTAGTGAGTACAATTATTGTATTGGGAATTTCAAAGAAAGCTTAGCTTTAAGCAGAATATAAGCTACAGAATTTGTGAGTATGTTTGAGTGCACAAGGAGCCCCATGGCAAAAATTAAAACTAAAATTAAAGCCAAAACCCATTATAAAAGATTAAAACTCAGAACTCATGAGAAACAAGGATTGAATAAATTTGAGCCACTTTGATAACTAAGCCAATGTGAAACAAAAAAACTGAGCAGTGCAAAAAACAAAATAAATTATAGCTTACACAATTACTAGTAGAAATTCATTAATCATCCGATTCCACTCGAAAACGTCCATAAAGATATGAACCATTTTTTCCAATAAGTCACCGAATACTGAGACGGCAAAAGGGATAAATAAATCTAACAGCTAATGCCAATATAAGGCACACTAATTTAACCGTCAATTCCAAACTAGATGGCGAAAAAAGTCGCAACAGTACGGATTGCAAAACGAAATATTAGAGGAAAATATCATACGTTCGCTGTGTATTTTCTGATCTTGTCACTATTTGGCAGAAATACAAATGAAGAAATTGGATAAAAAGATGTCCAAAAGAATAAGTTTTGCAAGTTGGCCAATATTTTTGGCTTTCTATGTGGCACACTGACACTCACCTGGCAAATGTTTGTATGCTCCCATCATTCTTGACTTCCACCACTTTAACAGCACTGACATATCGCCACTCGTCACAACACAAACACGATAAAACCCTTGACCAACTCACAAACACACGCACACCACCAATCGACACGTCCACACACCACCACAGATCAAACGCTACTGAAACCCCAACCGGCGGCGGCCCGGCAGAAAGCGTGACACACGCGCATACACACACGCACGCACACACAGGCGCCGCACGAGCTCGCAAACAGCCAGGGATAAGCGACATCACACACGCCGCCGTCATGGCCCGCGGCGGTCATGGTCGACAACGGCGCCCTCTGGTGAGCAAAACATGCATCAGCGTGTCTGCGTGTGTGTGTGTGTGTGACTGTGTGTGTGGCTAATGCCATTCAGATTCGCTCCCATGACACGTGAATGTTTGTCCGTGTGTGTGTGTGTGTGTTGTATGCGTGTGTTCTATGCGTGTGTTGTATACGTGTGCTGTATGTGTGTACTGTATGTGTGTACTGTATGTGTGTACTGTATGTGTGTACTGTATGTGTGTACTGTATGTGTGTACTGTATGTTTGTACTGTATGTTTGTACTGTATGTGTGTACTGTATGTGTGTACTGTATGTGTGTACTGTATGTGTGTACTGTATGTGTGTACTGTATGTGTGTACTGTATGTGTGTACTGTATGTGTGTACTGTATGTGTGTACTGTATGTGTGTACTGTATGTGTGTACTGTATGTGTGTACTGTATGTGTGTACTGTATGTGTGTGTTGTATGCGTGTACTGTATGCGTGTACTGTATGCGTGTACTGTATGCGTGTGTTCATTTACATATTGTACATTTCAGCATCATTAATTAAACTCAGGTAATATATTTGTCCTAAATCATTCCGTTTTCGTGTGTCTTTGTGTGTGTGTGTGTGTGTGTGCGTGTATTTTAGGAATTTATACATCGTTTCGTTAGCGGAAATGTAATTTTGTACAATCAGCATATTTTTATGTGACTATCAGGTTTGTATAATTATCCATGATAATACATGATCCTTTTGATAAACCTCTACAATTATGCATAATTACATTTTGTGTACATGTCGCACGATCGACCTGAATAATTTTGTGGCGCCTGATGAAGCGAAAAATAAAAACCGAATACCAAAGAAACAACATAGTTACTATACATATACTTTTTAGTGTACATACACATATACTTATTGTACATATATACTATTCACAAGCTGCTCATTTCTACGTGTAATTTTCCCTGTTTCGCAAAAAATGTATAGTTTTTGTGAATAGTTGTTGACATTTTCTAAGTTGACATCATAATCGAGTGTATCTTTTGATCAGTCAAATTCTTTAAATTTGCCTTTGGCAAATAACAAGTTTACGATTTTTGACCCACACTCTTTTCGCGACAGACATTTCCTTTATTTAATCTAATTGACTAAAAGCTTCTTTTCACATTGATCTTGTTCAAATACACATCAGAAGTCATCCTGGAGAATAGCCAATTAAAAGCGCCCCACAAATGACACAACGCAATGCTGCCCGGAGCTATGTCAATTATTTTCCATTAATATTTTCATGTGTTCAGCTATCCTATTCGTTTGTTTGACTCTACTCAATTAATGCATGTCTGTATGTGTCTTTGTATGTGTGCCTGTGTGTGTGCCTGTGTGTGTGTGTGTGTGTGTGTGTGTGTGTGTGTGTGTGTGTGTGTGCCTGTGTGTGTGTGTGTGTGTGTGTGTGTGTGTGTGTGTGTGTGTGTGTGTGTGTGTGTGTGTTGAATGCGTAGAGAAACACTTGTGTTATTCTTCTTGATATGTGTTTGAGCATTGTCGGCGACTTCAAACACCCTGACAACGTTGGCAGCGCGCAACCAACGCTAATACGCGCCTTTGATCTCGCCGCCAGGAACGGCGCCATCGCTTTGATGTTTTCATTCCGCGTAGTGAAGCTGGCATACACACATACACACGCACATACATACAAATGCGAGTCTGCAGACACCGCGGTGCATTTGCGGGGATGATTCTCAACATTGGACTTCACGGAACACATCCAACTACCGCTGACACACACACACATACACATACACATACACACATACATACACACACACCATCACGCGTGTCTCATGGGCGGTTTGTTTTTTAGCTTGATGTTGGTTCGTCACAAACCATCGGCGGCTTTATTGGTCGTGTGTCTGTCTGTCTGTCTGTGTGTGTGTGGGGGGGAGAGACTGTGGGGAGGGGCATGGTGCGGGGGTCTTTGATCTGGGCTCTTTGATTGGCTGCGCCGCGGTGACGAGCAGAAAATAGCAATTTGCCACGCTGACGCGCGCTCTTTGAAGCTGCCGATCAAACAAGCAGGAAGAAGACAGATGATGCAGTGTTGTGGAGGTGAGCGGTTCAAATCCAGTCGACTGCTGCTTTTTTTCCCGGGGAGTGAATGCGCATTCGTTTTCCACTCGCATTCGTTTTGTTCATATCTTTTTCGGCTAATACGATTGTACTCCGGACATAAGCGAATATTGTTCAGGTCCGGATTAGAGCCTGGATATACGAAGTATACGAATTAAGCCCGGTTATAAGAGAGTCCTGGTTATAAGAGAGTATTTGTCCGGGCTCTCAAAAGCCAAAATCGCCATTGTGATAAGCCACTCACTGGTACAACACTTTATATTCTCCCAAACTCTCCCTTCGTCGACTTCGGTGTCACGTGACATGTGTCATGTCAGTGTGCAGGAGGTCACGTGACACTAGGCCATATATACGAGATCGAAGGTTCAAGTATACACACATACACTCACGCATACACACACACGCGGACATACACCGCCACTGGATACAGACAAACATACATGTACAAGGCGCGACACACAAACATACAAGATTAGTTGAAAACAGTAAGTGTTCTGCAAGAAATCATAGTGGTTGCAATGTGTAGCTAGTTTGTGTTGCCATGGCCTGCTGTTTTCATTGCCAGCTGGCTTCGTGTCGCTGCAACATATGCAACATATGCATTGAGTATAATTGCATTGAGTATAATTGCATTGAGTATAATTGCATTGCGTATAATATAATCGCTTGAAATTCTGACAGCGTTTTTTATTGTAAAGCGAAAAGCTGCAATCGTGAGAGGGGAATTAAAAATATTTAGGAATTTCATCACTAGGATTACGTTTTGGTGCGCTAAAAATCAAGAAAAGTTGCGCTAAAATGCTGCACTTATAATTTTGCAGAAACTTCACTAAAACCCGTGAAAAGGTAGTGAAAATCACATAATTATGAGAAACAAACTTTTCGTGAGAAAATTGTGTACTTTTTACATTACATAACTATTACGACAATACATTTTGGGCATTCGCGGTTGTGCTAGGATTGCATGCTTCATGAGCTTCAACTGTCACCTCACTGGCGATTTGGATGCGATAAAAATCGCAAATAGTTGCGCTAATAAGTTGAGCTCAATATTTTGCTAAAATTTCCACAATATTAAATGATAAGGTAACAAATTTAAACACTGAAATCACTCCTTAACATTACACTTTGGGAGTTTCACGTTTTTGTTTCTACTTTATGCATTTTGAGCATTGGCGGTTGCGTTAAGATTGTGTTCCACATGCTTGTCTAGTCAGTCGAGTCTGTCGCACTGATACCTGGTAGTGACATTTAAATACACAATATAATTTGACAGACTCACTAAATATCAATTTTCTTAAATGCTCCAAGGTCTAAATGGATTTTGCAGATAAAACATCATCTGATCATACGGTAATTTTATTCAAGTGATCATGTGATCTAATTAGCTGCTCTAAAGCGCTAAGCTGCTTGCTCGAAAAGTATAAAAATTTTAGTTTAATTTTATTGCACAAATGCACCTGTCTATATCAGTGTGTTATGTCAATATTGTATTATCGAATGTATATTATGTTAATGTGCGCGTGCAAACGCAGGATGTCTAGCACAACACACGAACACAATGTTCACACGTCTTCCAGATAAATGCTTACCGAGTTTATGTTGACAATACATGAACATATTCTGCATTGTACAACTTTACAATTGAAATGTTGTCCTGATAGGGTGAAACAATTGTTCTAAAAGGTCACAAATTTTCCTTAATCTAAATAGTTGCTGTAAAAGATGAAAAAATTGAAAAAGTTGTGCTAAAAACAAAATGTAGCATTTATTACTTTTTATTACTTTTTATACCTCATATCGATAAAATATTGATTTTTGGGCTTCTCAGGATGAGCAGAGTCAATGATGAAAAAGTTGCATATGCAACAAATTGTCAGCCTATTTATCACATTGTCAACAACAATTCCAACAAAGAAATAATTGTACAATAAATACTTACCAATTTATTTTTTCAAAAACAATCAATTGTGCAAATTGTTGATCTGAATTGCATTGATTTTGCTGTTTGTTTTTTGTTGTATTTATCTACAGCTGGTAACTAAGCGACATATCTATGTAGAAAGCTCTTATTTGTGTGTTTATTTATATATATTGTGTATTATTTATATATAGTGTACAAAATAGGGTATTTCCTGATATAACAGATGTTTTCCATCTCATGAAAACTCTCTTATATCCGGGGTGAACTTGAGCTTGAAGCAAAATTGCCCAGTGGCGGATCCAGAAGGAGGCTAAGAGGGCTGAAGCCCCCCCCCCAATGTTCCCATCGACTCCTCATAACCAAGAGGTTCAGTAAAAGAGTTTAAGAAAAATATATTTGTGTAGTATTTGTGTTTTCAGCACCCAAAAATTAATTTAGCCCTCCCGAATTTCTTTTCTGGATCCGCCCCTGGAATGACCGCAACACGTTGATTGCCGCAACAAACAGCTGAAAAACTATTTCTGCTTCGCATCTTCAGCGCTGCCAAACGGCTTCAGCACAATTTGCCGAAAAACGAACAACACCACAAATATTTCTAAGCCATATAGGTAGTTTTCACAGCAGTATTTCTAGCTCCGCTCACGGTTCATCATCTGATGAGAGTAATCTAAAGCTGCCTATGTATACACAAACGAATGAATTGCATACTTATTGAATGCAGACAAAGGCAAAGATTTTCTGTTGGGAAAATTCAATAGAAAGCGAGCGATTTGGTTGTTTTTTTTGTTAGGCACTTAATTTTTGTTCTGTCATCACCAATAATGCTGAAAAGTTCGGCCCTGCAGTGGAATATCCCGTTTACACATGTAAATATTTTATATTATCTAACCCGTATCCAAATAGCACTATAAAACGTTAAAAATCATGGGTATGAATGTTGAAAATTTAATTGCTGGACTTGATTGTTTTATTGAATTTCAATTTACATTTTAAGAATAATATTTTAGAACTTTTCACACGTGAACATCAGGTTTCATAAACATATATTTGTAAAATATATTTTTGTGCTTCCGATATATTGTTATAGTATACATTTACCGACATTTATTCGTGCCAATTGTCTACAAAGGAATCAACAGAATCATATTCATTTGTTAAAAATATATATTAATATTTGAACAACAAGATAATTTTCACCAAAGGCAATTGCGAAGAACCTGAAACGAGACAGTTTTTCATTTGATTGGGTTTGTTTGTTATATAGGTGATTCCTGGTGATATTCCGTTAATGTTAGGCTTAAAAGGGCTCATATGTTGTTAGGAGATTATTGACGAGTGCATGAAATTCCTCTCAGTCAGTTTATAATTGCTAGGAGGGCTTAGGAATAGACGAAATGTGATTTTGCGTATAATTCTGCAAAATGTGTTTTTGCGTAGCAGTTACTTTGTAATTTGCTAAGTTTACCGTCTAGTTTTATATCTGTATGAGGAATCATATCATTTTTACAAATTTCTTTATTACAAGCTGTTATATCCTGTGGTATATTGTGACATTAACAATTCACGAATAAATTGCTATATATTTTATTCTGTAATTTTTTAAACCTTCTATTCCTCATTTCGTTCGGCCCTATTTAGATACTTATTTGAGTTATCATTTGATTCCACCTCTCCTACCCTGACTTTGGGGCTTTGGAGCGTATCTGGCGACGCACTCGGCTCGCAGATGACTGGTCGGCCTTTTGCTCTGCTCGTTCTAACTATATTTCCTCCCTATCCTCTGCTAGGCAAGCTTACTACTCCTCACCGCTTTCCTCTCTATCTCGCTCTCCCAAAGCCCTCTGGAATATACTCAACACTCTTTGCGGTCTCCGTCCTCCCTCTGCTAGTTCTTCTCTCACTGCTGACGAACTCTCTTCCTACTTCGTGAACAAAATTGAATCTGCGCAATCTAAAATCCCTCTCGTGAATGTCCCTCTCTCTCGTACTACATCCCACTGCCAGCTCTCGTCTTTTTCGTCTTTTAACTGGTCCTCTCCGACTTCATTTCTCTTCTGTCCACATGTAAATTCGTTTCCTCTCCTGCTGATCCCATTAATATCCGAGTTATTGTTCCATCCTTCAACTCCTTGATTCCTTACCTACTTCACCTAGTCAACTCCTCTTTCTTGCACGGCGATTTTCTTGCCGACAAGCACGCCCATGTACATCCTATCCTCGAAAAACCTTCTCTCGATCCTTCTTTATGTAGTAACTATCGTCCTATCTCCCTCCTCAGCTTTTCCTCCAAACTCCTCGAATCTGCATTTTTCTCTCAGTTATCCCCTTATGTCTGCAATGCTCTTGACTCTCACCAATCCGGTTTCCGCCCTGGTCATTCTACTGAATCCGTTCTCATTTCTGTCTCCCAAGGTATTCTTTCCTCCTTCTCTTATCGTCATTCTGTTCTTCTAGTTCTACTTGATATGAGCTCTGCCTTTGACTTGGTTGATCATTCTATTCTCATCGATGACCTCCTCCTTCTCGGTGTCTCACATTCCGCTCTCTACTTCGTTCTTACCTGCATGGTCGCACTTTTTCTGTTAAGTTCAATTCCTCCGTTTCTACTGTGCTCCCTCTTAAGTCCGGTGTTCCTCAAGGTTCTATTCTTGGTTCTCTCCTTTTCAATGTCTACATGTCTTCTCTTTGTCCCATCCTTAGGCGCTACTCGATTCCTTTCCATATTTATGCAGACGATATCCAATTCTATCTCCCTTGCTCTCTCTCACATCCTAATATCTTGTCTGACGTACTTTCTGCTATCTCCACCTGGACCTCCTCACGTCGCCTCCTCTTGAACACTTGTAAATCTGAATTTATCGCTCTTCATCCTCCTCGTATTGCTTCTTTCTTCCCCTTGTCTCTTTCAGTGACTGTTAAAAATCTCGGTGTTATTTTTGACTCTTCCCTTTCCTTCTCAACCAATATCCTTTCTACAGCTCGCACTTGTCGCTTGATTCTTCGCTCGCTTTATCCCATCCGTCCCTGTCTCGATCAGCCCTCTGCAATGAAGCTTATTCATTCTCTTATCTTCTCCAGACTCGACTACTGCAACTCACTCCACTTCAGCTGTCCTAATTATTCTTTAAAAATTATTCAGCGCGTAATGAATCAGTCCTGTCGATTTGTTTTGCATCCTATCTTCTGTCGCCATACTTCTCCTTTTCTGTTTCAATTCCGTTGGCTTGCTATTAAATCGCGCATTCACTTCAAAATCTGCTGCATAATATTCAAACTCTTACATGCTCCTAATCAACCTTTATATCTTTCTGATCTGCTCTCTCCCTCTTCTAATCCCACTTCCCGTCATTCTGCTCCTCTATGCTGTCCTCGCGCCCTCAATGAATCTGCCTGGTCTTCTAAATCGTTCTCGTTCTACGGTCCTCGATTATATAACTCGCTCCCATCTCATATCACCTCCTCGCTCACGTATCGATCTTTTACCTCTTCTCTACGTAAACATCTTGTCGAAATTTCCTTTGATCCCGTGACTCATTCCTTGACTCCTTTTGCCTCTCTCTGATATGTGTGCGGGCGCGAATGCATGTATGTTTGTGTTTACCTATGTTTTAGTCTAATTATGTTTATTGTACTCTGTTATTGTGTTCCTCAATCACCCTTCAATGTGTTCTTCTCATTGTGTAAATGTGTTCATTGTGTTATTTGAATCCTGTAATATTTATTCATTCATGTGTTCTTTTTATTGTTTCCGTAATAACTGTTTTAGCGTTGTCCGCTTGTACATACTGTTTAGCTGCTGCGCGCCCGTGTATGTCAGGCGCTATAACAAATACACTGAACTGAACTGACTTCGTGTGCTTCAGTCTGATTTATTACGTTTTTTTATTATCTACTTGGAATTTGTGATGTCTTCTAATTAATTTATCTTTCTAATTCTTATCTTTTATTTCGCTTGTGTTTGTTCTAGTTTTGTGTCTTTCTTCATGTTTATTTTTGGCTTATTATGCTGTGTGTTTTGGACATGCGCTGTACTGAATAAATATTGTTAATTAACTGCTATACGCTATTGTATGCTGTCAATTATCAGGCGTATTTACTGGAATTCTTGACGATGGCCTTTTTGAAAATGGGATCTTGTCACATGCGAAGGTTGTCGGCTCACGGTACGTTACCAGCCACTTTGCTGTATCCAAAATGATCTTCACAGGTACTTGTAGTACAATATATCGACGGCACCTAACTAGGATAATTCTGTGGTCAACCAGAACTAGGTGCAGCAGGATACTACTATTTGAACTGCCTTCTCAGACTAATGTAAATTTATGTTTGTCACCTCAACACACACACACACACACACACACATACACTGACACATATTGACACACTGACACATATTGACACACTGACACATATTGACACACTGACACACTGACACATATTGACACACTGACACATATTGACACACTGACACATATTGATACAGATCAGATCAGATAAGAGACGAGAGTTTGGCCTTTACATCGGCACTGTCAGATGCTATTTGTGTTCTCACTGTAAACACACAACTGTGCCTTATGTTGGCACTCGAATAACCGGTAACACACATCTATTTCTATAGATATGTACCTTTAATTACACTTATCAATGCAGATAATCACCCTCAATTTTGGCACACAACACATTACACATTATGTATATAAACACAAACATATACATACATTTATACATACAACCTATAAACCACATAACAAGCTATATAGCGTAGCATGGGTTTTTTTCTCGCACGTATTTACATCCCCATATACCTAGGCACATGTCCAGATTTACTTGAAACACTGATACTCATACTGACGCACGTTGAACCACTTGTTCAGTGGGCGGAGCTTATCGGGCCGTGTCTGTGGCGTCCGCATCTACGGCGTCGTCGTCGTCGGGAAACGATATTGTTCTGGTGGACGGAGTACGCACTCCGTTCCTCATGTCCGGCACCGACTACAACAACATGATGCCTCACGATCTGGCGAGAAACGCACTCACGTCAGAATTGGACTTCTCCCCGTATTTCTCTCCATCTCTTCTGTCGTGGTGGTTTTTTTTGCCTCTCTCGCTTTTTTCCATGTCATATATTTGATTGTTTTTTCGCTGTCTGTTTGTTTCTCAGGCCTTTTTTGCTCTATTATGGCTCATCAATTTTCGTCTCCGGTGGCCCCATGTCTACTAGAAGCGTCCAAATGAAGCCACATTAAGCTTATGCACAGATCACAGTGTATCTGTGTGTTTATGTATGTTTGTGTGTGTGTGTGTGTGTGTGTGTGTGTGTGTGTGTGTGTGTGTGTAGAGGGTTGGTAAATCGTACGGGCATCGATCCGGCCGTGGTGGACTATGTCACCATGGGAACGGTGATTCAGGAGGTGAAGACAAGCAATGTAGCGCGCGACGCTATGCTCGGCGCGGGGTTCTCACAGCGCACGCCGGGACACACGGTCACAATGGCGTGTATCTCGTCCAATGCGGCCATTGCCACGTGTCAGTGATCGGCATGGAATTTTTTTGTAAATATTTAGACAAGATGGCTTTTTTGGAGAAATAAGCCAAGATTTTTGTGGAAATATGCCAATATTTTGTGGAAATAAGCCAAGATTTTAGTAGAAATAAGCCAAGATTTTAGTAGAAATAAGCCAAGGTTTTAGTAGAAATAAGCCAAGATTTTGTTGAAATCAGCCAAGATGTGCCGGTTGAATAGACAAAGTTCTCTCAGAAAATACGCCAAATTTGGTTGATTTAACAGCCAAAACTAATGCCAAACATCGGTTTTGAACAAGATGGACGCATTCGCTGATCGAGTATGTATGTATGTGAGTATGTATGCGTGTGTGTGTGTGTGTGTGTAGGTATCGGTTTGATTTCGGCCGGAATCTACGAGACTTGTGTGGCCGGCGGTGTTGAGTTCATGTCCGACGTGCCGATTCGACATTCGCGCAAAATGCGCGCTCTCATGTTGAAAGCCAACCGCGCCAAAACTATGGCACAACGGCTGGGATTGCTGGCACAGATCCGCCTCTCTCATCTTGTTCCCGAGGTGCGAACTCAACTGATTTTCCAAGGAGATTACTCCCTTATGGACTGCTAACACACACACACACACACACCACGCCCTTTTACAAGCTTACAAGGTCCGTGGTTCGAATCCCGGCGGAGTATAATTATTTGATCTATAATTCAACAGCCCCTGTCCACCCAGCAGTAAATGATGCTACCAGATATCAGTTATGTGTTGTGTCATGCATTCTGGGGAGGTGGCCCTCTCTAATACGTCTTCCGTTCTTGTGGCGTCATAGCTTGGAGAGGGTCGGTTCTGCGATGACAGCGAGCTGCACGGGACACACCTGTGTGTGTTCATAAGCTTCGGCTTCTTCCCGTGTAGCAGCTGTCATTTGAGGCCTTTAACCTTTAACATTTCAGTTGCTTTAGTGTATGTGTATGTATGCTTGAACGAATTAGTCCATTGTACTGAAAAGCCTCTATGAAAATTGTGAGGGGTGTACAATATATGCAACTTGCTCTGCTTACGTTACTTCTCACATACTCTGTCTCTATTGCTCCTCTCCCTCGCTCTCTCTATCTCTCTCACACGCATTCACCCACTCTTTCCTATCTTATGCTTGTGTCTTATTTGACAATTGTCGTGTATATTTGCGTGTGTGTGTGTTTGTTAATCAATATATATGAACGTGTTATTGTATGTTTGTATGTGTGTGTGTGTGTGTGTGTATACATGCTCATTTGTTTGTGCAAATTGTATGCGCCTGTGTGCCTGTCTGTGTGTGTGTATGTGTGTGAGCGCTTTTGAGGCGCTCGTAGTGAAAATCACCATATATATATATAAAATGTCCTAATGTAATATAATATGTGTGTTTATCTTTTGTTTGTCGGCTGCCAGCTACCTGGCATCGCCGAGTTCACCACTGGCGAGGTGATGGGCCATTCGGCCGACCGTCTCACGGCTGCCTTCCAGGTGTCGCGCGCCGACCAGGACTCCTACGCACTGCGCACTCATACACTGGCCAAGAAGGCCCACGATCAGGGACTACTCAGTGATATGGTGCCTGTGAAAGGTGTGTGTTTGTATGTGTGTGTGTGTTTGTGTCTGTTTATGTGTGTTTGTGTGTGTGTGTGTATGTGTGTGTGTCTATGTGTGTGTGTGTGTGTGTGTGTGTGTGTTTATGTGTGTTTGTGTGTGTGTGTATGTGTGTGTGTCTATGTGTGTGTGTGTCTGTTTATGTGTGTTTGTGTGTGTGTGTTTGTGTGTGTCTATGTGTGTGTGTGTGTCTGTTTATGTGTGTTTGTGTGTGTGTGTGTGTTTGTGTGTTTGTATGTGTGTGTTTGTGTCTGTTTATGTGTGTTTGTGTGTGAGTGTGTGCTTATATACCTGTGTGTGTATGTGTGTGTTTATGTATCTGTGTGTGTTTGTGTGTGTGTGTGTGTTTGTGGGTTTATGTGTCTATGTGTGTGTGTGTGTGTGTTTGTGTGTGTGTCTCTGTGTGTATTTATGTATATGTGTATGTTTGTGTGTGTGTGTGTGTCTCTGTGTGTATTTATGTATCTGTGTGTGTGATATGTATATGTATGTATTTTATGTATGTGTGTGTGCGTGTGTATTTTTGTGTTTCTGAGTATGTAAACGTGAGTGTATGTTTGTGCTTGTGCGTATATGTACTTGTGTGTTTTGTGTGTGTGTGTGTGTGTGTGTGTGTGTTCGTGATTGTGTATGTGTATGACTCTTGTGCATGTGTATGTGTATGACTCTCGTGTGTGTGTGTGTGTGTGTGTGTGTGTGTGTGTGTGTGTGTGTGTGTGAGAGCGCTTTTGAGACCCTCGGGTGAAAAGCGCGATATAAATGGCTTAATGTAATGTAATGTAATGTGTGTTTGTGTCTGTTTATGTCTATGTGTGTGTGTGTGTGTGTCGGTCTGTGTTTGTGTATGTGGGTGTGTGCTTATATAAATAAATTGTAAAAATGTTAGTATTATATATTTATTATTAAAGGATATATAACTATTATTAAATGTTTTGTGGCATTGTGTGTGTGTGTGTCTGTGTGTGTTTATGTGTGTGTGTGTGTGTGTGTGTGTGTGTTGTGTGTGTGTGTGTGTGTGTTGTGTGTGTGTGTGTGTGTTTCTGTGTATGTTTGTGAGTGTGTGCTTGTATAAATAAATTGTAAAAATGTTACTATTATAAAAATGTTTTGTGGCATTGTGTGTGTGTGTGTGTTTGTGTGTATGTATGTTTGTGTGTGTGTGTGTGTGTGTGTGTTTGTGTGTGTTTATGTATCTGTGTGTGTGTGTGTATGTGTCTGTGTATGTATGTTTGTGTATCTATATCTATGTTTGTGTTTCTATATCTCTGTCTGTGTGTGTGTGTGTGTGTGTGTGTGTGTGCATTTGTATGTCTGTGTATGTGTGTGTGTTTGTATGTACACCATGCATGTACATACAGTACCTGGTCGCGACACTATTGTATCTGCCGACAACGGCATTCGTCTCACACCCCCCGAGAAGCTGGCATCCATGCGTGCGGCATTTGTTCGGCCGCACGGCACGGTAACTGCCGGCAACTCGTCTTATTTAACGGACGGCGCTTCGGCCTGCCTTATTACCACCGAGCGCAACGCTTTGGCGCGCGGCTGGCGTCCCAAGGCCTTCCTGCGACACACTGTCTTTGTGTCGCAGGATCCCAAAGATCAGCTGCTGCTGGGGCCCGCCTATGCCACGCCTCGTGTACTAGACAAAGCCGGACTGGGCGTGCGAGATATTGATGTGTGGGAGTTTCATGAGGCGTTTGCGGTACGCGCGTGTGTGTGTGTGTGTGCTACACTGACACTTACACACACACATACAGGCACACACTTAAAAACATACACATACACACACACAGACAGAGACACACAGACACAGACACATATATACGCACACACACACACACACACATATACACGGACACAAATACACATATATACACACACACATACAAATATACACACATACAAATACACACACATACAAATATACACACACACACACACACAGGCACACACTTAAAAACATACACACAGACACATATACACATATACACATATACACACTCAAACATACACATATACACGGACACAAAGGTATATACACAAACATACACACACACAGAGACACAAACATACGCGCAGACACATACACACACATACAAAGACAGGTATTCAAACATAGACATACCTACAGACACGGACACACACAGACAGACAGACATACAGATAAACATACACACAGACAGACAGACACTGACACACACACACACGTACAGATAGACACTGACACACACACGTACGTGATTTCATTTTTCTGTACATTTGAATTTAAACGCATCGATAATCTTGTATCTGACCAATTGTGCATGTGTTTGTGTGTGTTTGTGTGTCTTTGACTTTGGTAATAAACACATAAGTTTAATGAACAAATTTTAAGTTGGTTCTTTCCAAATATAGTCGGGTTAAAACAGTGTTTATATGTTTGTAATGTGTGTGTATGTATGTCTGTGTGTGTGTGTACGTTTCAGGGTCAAATTTTGGCCAACATAAACGCCATGGAGTCGGATTATTTCGCCAAGACATACATGGGACGGCAGGGTAAGGTTGGCGCGCCATCGCTGGACAAACTGAACACGTGGGGCGGTTCTGTGAGTATTGGCCATCCATTCGGCGCTACAGGTAACTACACCGCCTTACAACACACTCACACACACACATGACACACACACACACATACACATACATACCGTATATTTCGGCGTATAAGACGACCCTTAAAGTAAAAAAATCACTTTTAAAAATGTGGGTCGTCTTATACAACCGATATATAAGTCAGACCTTGAATTCTGCGTACAGAATTTTTCATTTTACATGAAAAAATCAGTATCATTTTGGTTGTAAATATAAATGGTTGATTACAAACACCTTTATTTCTCAATAAGAGTAGGTATTACAGTACAACATCATCAATATCAAAAATCAAACCTGCTCCATATGTATATCTAGCATATGTCTATCTATATTTAGCAGTCGTCTTATACAATCGATATATGATAAATGCATAAAAATTTGCTCTAATTTTGTACGTCGTCTTATCTGGGGGTCGCCTTATACGCCGAAATATACGGTACATACACATTCCACCTGAATCTTAGGTAGGTTGTTTGGTGTGTGTGTGTGTGTGTGTGTGTGTGTGTGTGTGTGTGTGTGTGTGTGTGTGTGTGTTCTTGTGTCTTTGCGGAAATGTTTGGCGTATATAATTTGCTTCCTATGCTTAAATGTTTGTATTTAATGTATTGTATGGGAGTGTGAGCATTTTTTGAGACCTTCGGCTTAAAAAGCGCTGTATTAATGTATGTGTGTGTGTGTGTGTGTGTGCTAGGTGTGCGTTTAGCTATGCACACGGCACATCGACTGATACACGAGGACGGCAAATACGGACTATTAGCGGCGTGTGCTGCCGGAGGACAGGTGTGTATTTGCGCCGACGACTTTACGTAACTGCCTGTCGCCCCGTGATATTCACTATTTTGTTATTGTTTGTCGTTTGGACTAAGTTTTACGTAACTGCCCGTGATTTTCACTATTGCGTTACTGTTTGTCGCCAGCGGTAAATTTTACGTAACTGCCGGTCGCCCCCGTGATTTTCACTATTGCGTTATTGTTTGTCGCTTGATCGAACGTTTGCGTAACTGCTTGTCGCGTAATTGTTTGTCGCTCCAGGAACTGTTTGTTCTTAACGTTACGTAACTGCTTGTCGCTGCAATTCGTAATTGTTTGTCGCTTTCATTATTTGTGCGTTATTGTTTGTCGCTTCAGCCGAAATTTCGTAGCTGTTTCTGCCTAATTTCCATTTTTTGACTGTCTCTATGGATATTTCGTAATTGCCTGTCGCCCCGGTTAATAGTGCGTAACTGTTTGTCGTTTAAGAGATTATTACGTAATTGACTGTCGCTTCTCTTTGGTCTCTATAACGGCTTATCGTAATACGTGTGTGTTTGTGTGTGTTCACAGGGAGTGGGTATGATTTTGGAGCGGTATCCCGGAGCGAAGATTTAGTCTGTTTTAAGAATATTGTCAATTTAATTTACATTGGCTTGTCTCTGATGGAATTTACGTGGTGTAAATGCTCCAAGGAATATCTGGAATCAAATGTGAGAATGTTATTTCTGTGTGTTTGGCTGGTTGAAGTGTGGTCTATAGTTTGATCACTGTTATGTTATTTATATTGCACGCGGGTTACGGCAGAATGAAATTGTGTGATGTGTTTGTGTTTTCTTCAAATAATTTTTAGCATGAATTTCACTTCATTTGTGTAAAATTGAAAATTTTATTTCCGCTCAATCTATCTGTGTCCAATTCGAAATATTTTAGGTGTATCGGAATTTTGTTTTGTTTTTCTTTTAATTCTTATTCAAATCGTTCTCGTATAATTTCAACGGCAAATTCTTCTGCATATTTTATTTCTTTTATGGTGGATGGTATGGCCGATATACGCTATTCTCATACAATTTAGCGCCACTCATTGTTAAGTTCCCACGGTGTCAGGCTATGTATGTGCCTGTCAGTCTATGTGAGTGTGTGTGTGTGTATGTTTGTGTGTAAATACACTGCGCTTTTGTGGTGTGTTTTTCGCTATTTTGAAGGATAAAAGTATTATTAACGATATATCCGCTAACCACTCGCTAATTGTGAGTTTTCAAAAATGCAAATTCGCTAAAAACAGATTATGCTCCCTATTTACGTGTCAAACACCCTTGATACCTTTCGGATAGGTTTTATAGAGGACGGAAAATACGGATAGGATATTCTGGATCAAAGGTATTGGTCATTTAGAGTCTAAATGACCAATTCATCAACTTATCGTCCGTATACTTATCCCTATACTTATCGGCTAAACTTTAGACGATAAGAATATGTTTTATATATGGCAAACGTGTGTGTGTCCATCTTACTTTCAAGTTTTCTCGTTGATTCATTTTGTCTAAGCGTCTAGAATAGATGTCGTGGCGTAGCCGTGTTCATGACAAACTTGTCTTAGCTGTTGTGTTCGTTTGAATGTTTGGTCAGCTTCCGATACATGGGGACTAATGCAGGGTGGTAATAGTGCACTTGTACTCTTCCCAATGCTACTGAATTTGCCTGTAATTAATTACTTTTGCTCTTGTGTTCAGCCCAAATTGGCGTTTTTCTTGGTGTAAATCTAGGCTATGTGCTAACGCCGCACAAACGCACACACATATACATTGCCCACAACACAGAACTTCACAAACATCTCGCATAACGTCTGGGAGCTGCTGTACGAAGTAGTAGTGGGTCAGTAGCAGTGTCAGGGGGGAGCTTAAGCCCCTCAAAAATATGCCAAGCCCATCATGAACCGCCCCTACCGAAATCCTGAAAACGAACATGAACCACTGGTATGGATTCAAAGGGGAGTTTAAGAGTTTGGCTCATTCGCATTCTGCCAAATAATAAATATTAAAATTTGGCTTCACCAATAATTGTAACTTTCACAATTTCGCTGATTTGAAATGACGGTCAATTTATGCATCAGTCCATTCATTGAGTTAACATTACGCAATACAAATGACCTTCGATTGGGCTTGCTGTGAAAATGCTGCTGACAGACGCGCATACAAGCTGCATGTCACGTCTTGATGACAGCCTGAATTGAGCGTCACAACCCGCCCGGCTTGCCGCCCTGGAAACGCCCGTGGCCTTGTTGACCCCGTGACCCCCGTATATGAACGTGTCAAAATGATTGCGACACTCGTGATAAAAATGACGCTCTTTTGCCATTTTTTCTTGCGGTCGGCGGTTTTCTATCAGTAAATTGGTCAGCGAAAATGACAGGATTGTTGATTTTTTTGTTTTCAAACTGTGCGGTGTATATATTGATTTATATTATATTTGCAATCTTGTATTGATTGCTTTTACATTTTGCAAACATCTTCTTTTTTTCGGTAAATTTTCCAAGTTTACTAAAAACAATTTTACCAAGAACCATTTTCCTTTACTAGAAATTTACTAAGAACAATTTTCCTGTTCATCTAGGAATTCGATAATCTACTTATTATATTCTCACGAAAATTAGCCAAAAATGTGGTATTCAAACTTGTGTTTGGCGGGTAAATTCAGTAAAGACACTTGAAATACACTCCAGAATCATTACTGACGAACGCAAACTGGAAAATTTTACGTAAAATAATATTAATACTAATTATTCAAAGTATAATATGACACTAATACAGTAAAAAATTATGAAAAATATTTAATCACCAATTCTACAATCAGTACAAATTTGTTGAAATCATTGAAAATTTCTTAAATCAATTCTGTTTTTGCAGTCAATTATTGCGATATTGATTTTTGTTCTATCTCTTATACATCCATCTATCTCTGGAAGACCACCAAGAACAACATCACACTAGAACAACATCGCCGACACATCGCTGACAAAGTTCATTACGACGATGAATAGAAAAGACCAAATGACTTCTACCCAACACCAACCTCCCACTCGGCAATAAACTCGCATATTCATATGCAAATGCGCGCATCGGTAATACAATTTGTTCTCGAACCAAGCGTAACTGGAGACCAAACTCCATTGAAAACTGGCCTCCTTATGAACCGTCTTTCTTGGTCTATAGGGTCAGTGTTCAGAGGTGTAATTGGTGTATTCAACAGTAATTGGTGTATAGCTTTCATTGCGGTCCAGGCTAAATTGCATGCATGCGTGCCTCAGCGGTTCTGCGGTGCAATGATTGTTGTACAAACACGAATACACCCTAGCGCTGGTTCAATTAATCAGTGAATTAATTACGTGACACTCAAGAACAAAGAACATAGTTATTTCAACACAAAAACATACAAACTGGAATGATGTCGACAAATCGTTAATGTTATGCAAATGTAATGTTAATTCCGGTCGTTGATGTGTACTTAGTACTTGTAAACAAATGTAATACATAAATACAACGAATGTTATAATTAATGAGAATGTAAGACAAAATTGAAAGTAATTTCAAATGTAAATGTAAATTGAACCAGTAGTTGCATGAATAAACTGAAAAATAAATTGATATAATGTATAATTACACATTATTTAATGATGAAATGGCTCAAAGACACATGCACACAAACAAAAACACACTAACACACACACACATACACTCAAACACAACATACACACACACACACACACACACACACACACACACACACACACACACACACACACACACACAATGTATTCAACACACTAGACCCAAGTTCAGCTGATGCATTCATTCATTCATGATTCACTCAAAGATGAGAACAATACAATCTCCGGCGTAGCTCATCATCCCACTGTTGTGCCATCAACACACCCACACACACACACACACACACACACACACACACACACACACACACACACACACACACACACACACACACACACACACACACACACACATACATCTTGTCAATGAATTGATACCTAGTCGGCCTAATATACGCTGAATAGAAAGGTGTGTGTGTGTGTGGGTGTGGGTGTGGGTAGGTGTTGTTGAGTGAATTCCACCGAACACCTGAGTTGGCCTAATGTGGCCGGGTCGGCCGGGTTGCATAATGACAACAAAAACAGAGTGTGTGTGTGAGGACAGAGCGTGAGAGAGAGAGAGTGAAGGAAGAGAGTAAAGGGATTCAAGAGAAAGGAAAAGCTACGCTTTACACTAAAAGTGCGTAACGATTGAGTGCCGCCTACAACTAACACACACACATGCACATCATTGTGTTTATTCCTGGATTGTGTATGTGTGTGTGTGTGTGTGTGTGTGTGTGTGTGTGTGTGTGTGTGTGTGTGTGTGTGTACTCAGCTATTTGTTTAGCACAGGAGATGAGATGCCCTGTCTCCAACCAACCCCCTAGTAACCTATCTTCCCTGAAATTGCCAGTATTTCACATACTCTATTCAGTCTTTCTTTAAATGCTCCTACGCATTTAGCTCCTACAATATCCTCCCCAATAACTAATTCCAGACATCAACACACACCTGTATATGGGGAACTATACTTCTTAACATCTCTCAAAGATCTAGTAATTTTCAGTTTTCTTAGCATGACCCCTCTTGTGTGAATTACCCCAAACAATATATATGTGTGTTTTTTAGTGTTATTCTGGTTATTCTCTATATATTGGGATATATTTATAAGGTAGGTGTTATATCGATAGTAATATATGAGAAAATTTAGAAAAACTGCTCCGAAAATTTGGGCTGCCAACTTTAGGCTTAAGCCGAAATAGACAAAGTCTTCTGCCAAGCCTAGGAGTAATCCAAAAATAAGACAAAATCAACTGTCATTCATGAACTGTTTTTGGCATTTTTCCCAACGACCAGAATTCTCTAAAATATTGAATATAATATTTTTCTACTAGAAAATTGTTGTCAAAACAAAACAATCGCCCATTATTCACACGACTAATTTTAATTTTCTACTTACAAGCCATTACATTGCACACACACACACACTCACACACACACATACACATGCACACACGCGCATACAAAAACAGGCACATATGCTCTGATCATCGTACAAGATGAACTTCCGGCACAGTAATTTCACGGTGCGGGTGACAGTGTACGCTTTAAGCGGTTGATGTGTGTGTATGTGTGTATGTCCGTGTGTGTGTGTGTGTGTGTGTGTGTGTGAGTGTGTGTGTGAGTGTGTGTGTCTGGCGGGTGCTTTGAGGCACAGGTCATACGCAGGTCACGACACCTAGGTCAAGGGGCGGAACGACACACGTCACTCACACTCTTACACACACACACACATAGACACACACACACACACACACACACACACACACACACACACACACACACACACACACACACACACACACACACACACACACACACACATACACGCGGCGTCAACACTGGGGAGAGTTGCATGGCGTTCTAATCATTATTGCAGACTGCATCGTTCTTGCACTGTGTCTAAGGGAAAAAGCGAGACCAGAATTCTGGTGTTAAAAATGAAAATTTAGTTTAGAAGACAGTTGTGTGTTGTGGGTAATTCAGTGAGAAAGCTTGAATTGGAGAATAGAAAGTTTTTAAAAGTACCTAATTGTGGACATTATTTTAATATATCAAAAATGTGTTATTTTGGATGTTTTTTGCTCAAGTTTTTTTTGTTTTAGGTATAATATGAAAAAAAAACTTTTATATGCACCGTTTAATCCATGGCTGTTTTGTATAATTTTTCTGCAATCAATAAATTTGTTCAATGTTTGCTGTTGGCAATCGGAAAAAACTAAAAAATTAGCTCTTTTTCTTTTAATATAATAATAATATTAAAAAATATTTTAATATAATATTATTTTTACTATTTTTATTTTTATTTTATAACAGTAGAGCTTAATTTTTTCCAGTTTTCCATTGGACAGAGCCCAAATATTTACCTATACGCACCATTATATAAACTACATACATGAAAATCTGACATTTCTGGACTAAATGTTTGGATTTTTGCTTAACTTTGCCCTGCAATACACTTTGCAACACAATATCTGCTGGCTTTGGCCAGCGATCACGGTATGATATGCACCGCCATACGGCGCTTCATGCTCCATACACACACACACACACACACACACACACACACACACACACACACACACACACACATACACATATATATCAGTCCCGCTATACAGCAATATAACACGACCACATGTGAGCTCAGATCCGCAAAATTCTCAAATTACCAGGCCACATTGACAGCAAAATTACTCTCACCGAATCAATTGCAAAGACTCATTTGAACGCCTCTGTATGTCTGTATGTCTGTGTGTGTGTGTGCGTGTGTGTGTGTGTGTGTGTGTGTGTGTAGTCACGCCGAAACTGGAGATAACAAGGCGAAACACGAAGCAACGCTTAAATAGAGTGTGGTCGTTCTGGAAGATGTGCGTGTGTGTGTGTCTGTGTGTATGTGTGTGTGTGTGTGTGCTTGTCTGTATGTGTGTGTGTGTGTGTGTGTGCAATTTCACTCGTACAATTATAATGAATATCGATAAAACAATTTACATGCATACACACATACACACACACATAGACACACATATATATGGACAGGTACATACACACACACACACACACACACATACACGTTGACTAATAAGTGGGCGGTATGACACTGTTTAGCTTACACGCGCTTGGGTGAATGTATGTGTGTGTGTGTGTGTGTGTGTGTGTGTGTGTGTGTGTGTGTGTGTGTGTGCGTAACGGTGTGTAAGATGTAGTGATTTGCCCTGTAGGTGCGTGTTGATTTCGAAGCTCGTGCGAATATTACACACGCACACACACACACACACACACACACACACACACACACACACACACACACACACAAAATGGGCCGGATTTCAATTTGGGCCGCTTCGGGTAAAACATTGGATCAAGAGCGGTTAAGAATGGGCGGGGTTTTAGGACCAGTGGGCGGTGTCAGGGTTTTCCAGTAGGGGGAGCTAGAAGAAAAAGTGCGGAGGTCTGGCGAAACATAAAGTGAGCATATTTCCAATAACCAAAAAGTGAGGGCATTTTTGTGCGCGCGTGAAAAAATCAGGTTTTCACTGAAAAAAATTACCCTTTTCTATACACCGATGATAATGAATGTTTTGATTGACTGTTTTTTTTGAGCCACTAACTAAACCATTATACAATCACAGAGGGGGCATATTGAATTTACCTACTCAAATTATACAAACCCTAGGACATTTTAAGCATTTAACAAAAACAAACCCAAACAGACTGAACAGCTTTAAAAAAAATGAGGACATGTTCCCAAAAAAGAGCGCGTATATTATCACCTTACAAAACATGAGAAACTACACTCAAACTTTTCATGGTCATATTTTTTTGGGGGGCTCAGGGGGCACATTTTTTGGGGAGGGGTTAAGTCCATCTAGCCCCACCCTTGCCACCGCCGCTGTTTAGGACACTAATTTAACATAATAGTGTTATTGTCTATGTCAAGTGTCTTTCCCTCTAGAATGCCTTACTTTTCAAAAACTATCTTTACATGTTTTGGTTAGCTTCCAGTACACATGGGGGGCCACCGCACAGGGTGATAATAGTGCACTTGCACTCTTCCCCCATGCTACTGAATTTGCCTTTAATTAGTAATAATGATAATAATAATATGAACGAGGTATACTGTCGATGGAACATTCACGTGCCCGACGAATAAATACTTTTCACTTGATAAATTTCCACATAACTAATGTCCTATAGAAATACAATTATAAAACGCCTAATGTTGTAAATGTAAATTCTAAATCTACATATTACACAAACACACACACGCACATGTATATAGACTGCATTTGGGGCTGTGCTTTTAGACTGGTGACTTATGACACCTCAGAACAGACTCAGTTATTGAGTGAGAGTAAAAGAGAGAGTGAGAGAGAGAGAGAGTTGGAGAGACTCACAACTCGCTGATTTACCGGTGTCAGCACAGCGTGGAGATCTCGTGGTGTGAAGATGCCACACTGGAGAGAAGAGAGTTCGTGTGGTGTTGGCATGCACACACACAGACGGACACACGGACGGACTCCGGCGGTGGTCCGGCCGTGGTGGCATTGTCGGAAAATTCGGCGCAGCGCGGGCGTTGCGGTGATTTAGTCCGGCCTAATTGAAGGCTTTACGGTCGACAAATAAACGACCATTAATTTATTGTGTGCGCGCAGTGGATGACAGAGGCATTAGCATTCCAGCATAGCTGGGCAGCCACCACTGACACGACACCACTGACACTACACCACTGACACGACATCACTGACACGACACCACTGACACTACACCACTGACACGACACCACTGACACTACACCACTGACACGACACCACTGACACACCAACACTGACACGATACCACTGACAAGACACCACTGACACGACACCACTGACACGACACCACTGACACGACACCACTGACACGACACCACTGACACGACACCACTGACACACCACCACTGACACGACACCACTGACACGACACCACTGACACGACACCACTGACACGACACCACTGACACGACACCACTGACACGACACCACTGACACTACGCCACTGACACTACGCCACTGATAAGGCACCACTGACACGATACCACTGACACGACACCACTGACACGACACCACTGACACGACACCACTGACACGACACCACTGACACGACACCACTGACACGAAACCATTGGCACGACACCACTGACACGACACCACTGACACGACACCACTGACACGACACCACTGACACGACATCACTGACACGACATCACTGACACGACATCACTGACACGACATCACTGACACGACACCACTGACACGACACCACTGACACTACGCCACTGATAAGGCACCACTGACACGATACCACTGACACGACACCACTGACACGACACCACTGACACGACACCACTGACACGACACCACTGACACGACACCACTGACACGACATCACTGACACGACATCACTGACACGATACCACTGACGCGACACCACTGACACGACACCACTGACACGACATCACTGACACCATCACTGATACGACACCACTGACACGACACCACTGACACGACACCACTGACACACGACACCACTGTCACGACATCACTGACAGGACATCACTGACACGACACCACTGACACGACACCACTGACACAACACCACTGACAGACCAACACTGACACCATCACTGACACGATACCACTGACACCATCACTGACACGATACCAGTGATACAACACCACTGACACGACACCACTGACACTACACCACTGACACGACATCACTGACACGACACCACTGGCACGACACCACTGACACTACACCACTGACACGACACCACTGGCACGACACCACTGACACTACACCACTGACACGACATCACTGACACGACACCACTGGCACGACACCACTGACACACGCCACTGACACGACACCACTGACACGACATCACTGACACGACACCACTGACACGACACCACTGACATGACACCACTGACACGACACTACTGACACGACATCACTGACACGATACCACTGATACAACACCACTCACACAACAACACTGACACGACACCACTGACACTACACCACTGACACGACACCACTGACACGACACCACTGACACACGACACCACTGACACGACACCACAGACACGACAATAAATTATAATACATTTTATCATTTGCTTGACTTTCATTACTAATTTCATATGGACCTTTGCGCCAAAATTATGCTTTTGAATAGTTTTCGAGCAAAATACATTGACATCGACTTCGGAAAGTTTGAGAGCCACTGGAGTGAACGAACCCATGTGTTTTTCTGCTCCCGATACCTTCACGCGCACACACACACACACACACACACACACACACATAAAAAAAACAAACAAAAAACATAAAGACATTTATATCGCGCTTTTCACCCGAGGGTCTCAAAAGCGCTCACACACACACTCACACACACACACACAACACACACACACACACAAGCACAAGAGTCATACACATACACAATCACGAACACACACACTCACCTACATACATACACCCATACACACACACAAAACAGACATATAAAAGACATATAGACAAGTACATATACGCACAATCACGAACATACACTCACGTTTACATACTCAAAAACACAAAAATGCACACGCATACACACATACATATTGAATAAGATAGCAAAGCCGACATACAGCACAGAAGACAACACAACATACAACACATTAAGACAACACAACAGGCATACAACGACATACACTCAGATTGACAAATCACAACAAAATAGACACACAAATACAAACCAGAAAACACAACATAGCAGACACACAAAGACATACACTCAAACAAATAGACAGAGAACACAACACAACAGACACACAAACACAGATAACAGAGCTCAACACAACAACACACATACAGCATACAATGGAGAAACATACAGACACAAGAACAGAAAACACACGCATGAAGCACATACACATAGAAGACAGAATTAGGAAAGACACACACACACACACACATACACACACACACATACACACACACACACACACAGAGCAGAAATTCCTGCTTACCGCACGGGCACGTTCTGCTGAGATCAGCCAGGTGACAGAGGCGGAGTCAGCAGGGAAAAAAGCGGGCCGACTTGCGGAATTTGCGGCGTATCTTTGGCTTCAGTGTGTCGTCTGGCCATGGGCGAGTGCAGGAGTGGCTAGATTTTGGGGACTAGAAATATATCGACATTTTTGAGAGCTTATGTCATAGCTATTGTTGGAAATTAATATGTCATTCAGTTATCTGCTAATTTGTTCTGGCATAGCCCTCCGCTAATCAATGTACTGGCGACGCGCCTGTGCCGAGCAGAAAAACGCCAAACCAGATCGTGAATTGAAACTGAGACGCGCGCCAAAAATGCGCCGATTACGCCGCCGACTGTGAAACGCGTCATTTGCGCGGCTCATCTGACATCGTGCCGTGCGCGTGTGCGGCGTATTCGGCAGCTGTGCGCCCAAAATGTCACGCCGCACATACACACACACACATATACACACACACACACACACACACACACACACAGACACACACGTTGGTGAGGATTTAATGTGTTTGACCTGCAATGGGCGACATCATCTGGTTGAGAGTTTTTGCGTTGGTAATAGTGCAGCTCCAGGTGTAATTGAAGCATGGCCACACCTGGCCAATGACTCCACTGTGCATGAGCGTATATCCTCGGGGGGTAAAGGGGGTATATATACCCCCGACTAATAGGCTGGGGGGTGCGAATATGCAATTATACTCGCTTCGAGAATTCTGTTGAATTCACTTCATTGGCTATATTTTCGTCAAAATATATTAAAAAATAACAATAAATGACAAATATATGTGTATGTGTGTGTGTGTGCAAGTGATATGTGCAATACACGTTTCATTGAGGTATGTGTGTGTTGTAATTGAATGGGCCGAAAATAGTTGAGGGTCCCATGCAATTGACCAACTGAGTCAACTTTGAACACTAATGCATGATGGCTGTCATCCCCCCGAGCCTCGACACAAATCTACACCCCTGTGTAAAGCTATAGGCAAATCATAATTGATCTACCAGTATACAGACACAGTTTCGTCACTCTCACAAAATTGCAAAATGGCAGAAATTCTTCTCAGCTGCTGTCAGAGGCGTGTGAAGGCAGGGGGCACTCGGGAAAAATTGGTGCTATTACGCAAACACCAGCAAACAGGAAATTTTCTAAGCAAAAATATGTTTACTCATATTATTAATACCAATAGCAATACATTATCAATAATAAGCTCAATTAATAAATAACTTATGAAAATATAAATAAGTAAATAATATTATTAATATCAAAAATAAAATAAATTAAATTAATGCGTTTATTCAAAATAATTTTTGCAGGTTTTTACCATTTTCCATTTTCTCATTTGCCATTACACACTGGATTGCTTGAATCACGTCTCTATGTGTGTGTGTATGTGTGTGTGTGTGTGTGTGTGTATGTGTATGTGTGTGTATGTGCGCGCCATATGTCGTGTGGTTTCTGTGCAACAGAGGTCGTCCCATAAGGCTGATTTCACGATCGTGTCACACACACACACACACACCCACACACTCACACACACACACACACACACACACACACACATACACACACATACAAGCATGTGTGTTACATATACACCCGTTCAACCAGGGGCGATTTAAGTCTTTCGAAAAAACGGAGCCAACTGTGACACGAATGCGTGACTTTGTTTAAAGCAAGTCATACCTTTCTGAATTGGCGTTTAGGTGCATGTGAGTGTGTGTGTGTGTGTGTGTGTGTGTGTGTGTGTGTGTGTGTGTGTGTGTGTGTGTGTGTGTGTGTGTGTGTGTGTGTGTGTGAGTGTGTGTTGACTTGTTCACAAATTCAAATTCAAATTATTATACAAGTTTATGTAAATAAATGTTTTTGTAAATAAAAGTTTATGTAAATAAATGTAAATATCTGATGGAACCGAGTTTCCCTGGAACCAGGCGGTACGCGGCGATTGTATGCGGTACCTGCAAGTGGTACTCGATGACAAAAAGGTTTGGGAACCACTGTGCTAGGTGGTTGGTTCAACCAATCAACAAATTATTCGTCAATAATTGAAAAAAATAATTGCTTACAGACACACACACACCGACACACACACACACACATACAGAGTGAAATATGTATAGAAAGAGAGTAAAAATAAAACTATAGTTTATATTTATAGCTAGTATAAACAATATTATCTAAGATTTAATATGATTTCATTGAATAAAATTTCTTGCGGTGTTTTTTATATATATAAGATGAGATGGAATTGATAGAACATAGGCACAAAGAGAGCTTATTGTAAATACGGGGCCCTAATATACTGCACTGGTCTCTGGGACCCTACAGCGTGGTCCCAAGAGAGAGAAAATGTCTATAGAAGGAAAGGTTCCTTATGAGAGAGGAAAAAGAGCTTTCACTAAGAGATGAGAATCATCTTAAGTGCAAAAATGTCCACACACACACACACACTGACACACACACACACACACACACACACACACACAGACACACACACACAGAGAGACAGACACACAGACACACACACAGACACGCAGTTACACGCGACGTAACACGCGTGTAACTGACACACTAACAGATGAATGTCGAGATCACCCTAATTTCACGCTCTCCACCGATACACACCCTTTTTAAGACCCCACGTGTATGTGTGTGTGTATGTGTGTATGAGTGTAAGCTGGACACACACACACACACACACACACACACACACATACAGACACACACACACACACATGTATGTGGGCTGCAATGACCCCATGTTGTGTGTGTGGGTGTGATGTCGACATTGGTGTCCACCCTTTCATTGTCCGTGTGTGTCCGTGTGTGTGTGAGTGTGTGTGTGCACGCACATTTACAGTAGCATCAGCATGCACACACACACACACACACACACACACACTGTATGTACAGACCATTGGAGCGACAGATGGGTACAGTAAAGAAAGAAAACTTCACCTGTCTCAATGTGTGTGTGTGTGTGTGTGTGTGTGTGTGTGTGTGTGTGTGTGTGTGTGTGTGTGTGTGTGTGTGTGTGTGCATGTTGACCGCGGTAAAAGTGTTTCTTATGTTTGGCTACCTGTCCAATGTGCTTGCCATTTGCACATAAACACACACATACACACACACACACACACACACAGACAGGCACAGACATACACACACAGACAGGTACAGACACACACACACACACACACACGCATACACATATCTGTATATTGTCACAAACGCCTACATATCCCTTTTGACTTATTCTCTGGGCTTATTCAATCATATATACAAACACACAAACACACAAGCACATACATACACACACACATACATACACTCTCTCTCTCTTCATAATTTTTTTGTTATTTCTGCTTTTCGCTGTGTCTTACTTTTGCACATCAGCGTGTGTGTATGAATGTGTGTGTGTGTGTGTGTGTGTGTGAGTGTGTGTATGAATGTGTGTGTGTGTGTGTCAGGTAGCTAGAGCGTTTTCTTGCATGCAGTCAACTTTGTCACTGAATGAAACGACACACACACACACACACACACACACACACACACAGATCAACACACAGAGATAAACACACACACACACACACACACACACACACACACACACACACACACACACACACACACACACACACACACACACACACACACAGCGAGACAGGTGAGGTGTCAGGTGTATAGCTGCAGAGACGCTTCGCTATTGTGTGTCTGTTGCACTTTTTGGCACTGACTCTGACACTTACGGTCCACACACACTGACACACACACAAACACACTGACACTGACACACACTCACACTGACACACACACACTGACACACACACACACACACACACACACACTGACACAAAGATTTGGCCTAGCAAAATGTCCATTGCGCTTCAAGGCGTCCCCTTTTGTGTGTGCCAGTGTGTGTGTGTGTGTGCCAGTGTGTGTGTGTGTGTGTGTGTGTGTGTGTGTGTGTGTGTGTTTGTGCTTGTGATTTGCTTGTTTTTATTGCTGGTTGCATTTTAGTGTGGGAAAATTCTCCTCTCCGACTGTTGGACTACCATTTAGACCAGAGAGGAACGAGACTAAATAGAACAGGTTTTTTTTGGAAGAAAAATATAATAAAATACCAAACAAAACTTGATATTATATTGTGAAAATATTCTATTTGTAAAAATATTTTAAGCAAAATTTTTATTTTGCTCTGCGATCTCCTTTAGAACAGTGGAACTAGAAATATGTTTAAAAAAAAAGAATACAGCACAAATATCGACCTTATAATTAAAACGATTTGGTAAATTCTAATAAATATCTCATTTTCTTATATTTTCCGTCATGCTCCAACTCTATCCTCTCTCGTATAAAAAATATTATAATTGACAAACGCGTGGCCTTGCTGCGCACGCCTATAGAAATTGTGCCAAACGATATATGATCAATGCCTGTATAGACAGACACACACACACACAAACACACACACACACACACACACACACACACACACACACACACACACACACACACACACACACACACACACACACACACAGACAGACAGACAGACAGACAGACAGACAGACAGACAGACAGACACACAGACAGACCAACACAGACTTGATATCTTTGACTTTTTATGTTGTTTATGATCTACACGATGTAACTAGATTATATTTAGACCAAGTTTATGTGTATTACATACGTACATACGTGTGTGTGTGTGTGCGTGTGTGTGTGCATGTATATATGTGTCAGATGTCCGTGAGAACTTTCGGCTCAGCGGACATGTGCCACCTATGTGTTGTTTATGATTGTGTTTACTGTTTAGTGCAACTCTGACACAAGATATGATCGAGCATTGGACAAGCGTTGAAATCACAGTTGGACTTTATGGAAAGTGGTAATGACATTTGATTTGCTATTGGCTTTCATGGCAGTTATGCAGGAGCGATTGAAGCACTCCCGCTCAATGCAGGATCTATGGCAGAAGTATGCCCCTTGACAAGTGTCTACCCCCGAAAGTTATTGAGCAATTTTTCGGGGGTTAAGCAGGGGTGACAGAAAAATGTTGAGAATTCTGGGGATTGCGAAAGGAGAAACATGCTTACTGTGGCATGCTAAGCTGAATAACAAGCTGCAAAAGGTTTGAGAACAACTGACCTAAGAGATACACCAATACCTCACCATTGTGGTTGAGGTACTTGACTGAAATCTTACAGCCGAATTCTATCAATAACGCAAAAACCGCAGAAGAAAACCTACCTAACCTCGCTCCCCCCTTGTGTAAATTGCTAGCAACGCCCCTGTTTGTGTTTTATGCATTGTTTGTTTATGCTGACACTTGCACCAGACACCGGGACAGACAGACAGACAGACAGACAGACAACATCTCGCTCTTAAATCGATAAACTTCCAACAACAACACCCTTCCGTGTAAATCAACCACGAATCTTACGAGTTTGTATGCACACCAGTGTGTGTGTATGTCTGTGTTTGTGTCTGTGTGTGTGTGTGTGTCTGTATGTGTTTCCCCGACACACTGGCCCCCTGTGGTTCCATCGACAAATTCCCTCGAACAAATTCCTAGCATCCAGCTGATCGAAGCTGGTTCCCACGGCCAGCTTGTATTGTGATAACTGACAATCCAACTGCTATTAATGTTCATGAGTGTGTGTGTGTATGTGTGTGTGTGTATGTGTATGTTTGTGTGCGCAATGAGTAGTTTCCAGAAGCACAAAATGAAATGATGGTATATATCAGTGGTGTCGTGTGTCAGTGGTGTCGTGTCAGTGGTGTCGTGTCAGTGGTGTCGTGTCAGTGGTGGCGTGTGTCAGTGGTGTCGTGTGTCAGTTGTGTCGTGTCAGTGGTGTTGTACCAGTGGTGTAGTGTCAGTGGTGTCGTGTCAGTGGTGTCGTGTCAGTGGTGTAGTGTCAGTGGTGTAGTGTCAGTGATGTCGTGTGTCAGTGGTGTCTTTTCATTGTTTACCAGCGAACCTCAATAAACCTTAAACCAATCACTTGTACGCACACAGGCATATACACGCACATATTCATCTAACAGTTTAATTCAATTATGTATGCACACACACACACACACACACACACACACACACACACACACACACACACACACACACACACACACACACACAGGAATTTTCGGTGATGAATGCTGATTTTGAATGTCTGGCCGTTGAAACTACGATTGTTAATAAAAAATACTTAATTATGTGCGCATACCGACCTCCTCGAGGGAAAATATCAAATTTCATAGAATATATGGATGAAATTCTATTTGAAAGCAACAAAATTAAGTATGATGGCATGTTTGTTATTGGAGATTTCAATTTGAACTTGTTGGACAAAGACAATAAGAACGTAGTGAGGTACAATAACTTAATGTTGTCGTACTCATTAGCACTTCTGATTACTAAACCGACCAGAATAACAAGCGACACCTCAACACTAATTGACCACACGTGGTCAACATTATTTGAGAACAATTTGGAAAATTTCATCATGGAAACCGACATAACCGATCATTTCCCAACAATAAGTCAATTTGCTATACAAACTGCTCGTGCCGATCCAACATATATTTCAAAAAGAGTAATATCAGCTGACTCCTTGGCTTCATTCTCTGAAGACCTTGCTGAGGCCAACTGGGAACCAGTATATAGTACCAGGTGCAGCAATCAAGCATATGCTAGCTTCATGGAAATATTTAAACATATCTATGATAAACATTTCCCAAATATCAAGACACGTATTAATAACAAGAGAAAGACATGTCCTTATATTACTCCAGCATTACACAACAAAATACGAGAAAAGCACAGACTGGAAAGACTATATCGAAAATGGCCCATTACATATAAATCAGTATATAAGGCATGCCGAAATGACTTGGTGCAAGCATTAAGGCAAGCTAAACGTGACTTCTACCGAGGAAAGTTGAAGGAAAACCAAGGAAGTCCCAAAAAACAATGGAAGACAATTAACGCACTAATGGGTCGCACAAAACAATCCGAGTCAGCTCATCTGCAGCACAAGCAGGAAGCAGCCGCGGAATTCAATGATTACTTTTTGTCAACCCAAACTAATGTGCATGAGACGTCGATGAGTTTCAAGAAATACCTGAACGAACCGCCATCTTATTCCATGTACATGTCACCCACTGACGTTGCAGAAGTGTATACTATTTTGAACACGCTAGATAAAGAATCCTGCGGCCTTGATGAAATTTCACCAAAAGTCCTAAAATTCACATCACAATTCCTATCATATCCCTTGACTTATGTTATCAATACCTCATTGAGAACAGGTGTCTTTCCTAATCAATTAAAGATAGCAAAGTTGCTGCCAATATTCAAATCGGGTGAAAGAAGCGAGATAAAAAACTATAGACCGATATCTATACTTTCAGCATTCGCAAAAGTTTTTGAGAAAATTATTGCTAAAAGGCTAATAAAGTTTCTCGAGGGCAATTCACTGATAACTGTTCATCAACATGGTTTTCGAACACACTGTTCAACAGAATCGGCCATATTGGAATTCATCAGTAAGGTTTATGCATCTCTGGAAAGTAAATACTACGCACTGGGAGCTTTTTTAGATCTAAGTAAAGCATTTGACACCTTGGACCATGCGATATTAATTCATAAATTAGCCAGCATGGGAATAAGAGGGGTTCCAAATGAATTGATTAAAAGTTACTTATCAGGTCGGAAACAGGCTGTTCTTTTTAATGGCAAGTATAGCTCGCTTAAAGAAATCACAAATGGAGTGCCCCAGGGGTCGGTCCTCGGTCCCCTTCTATTTTTGGTGTATATCAATGACATTGTAAATGCAAGTAGTAATGTTGAATATGTTATATACGCTGATGATACGTCACTCCTTATTAAAGACACTGACCTGGATTCACTGTATGTCACATGTGTAAACGAACTGAACAAGATTATTCATTGGACACATGTGAATAAACTTCGATTAAACATCAGCAAGACCAAATGCGTACTATTTAGGAACAGGTCAATACAAATATCTATGCCACCAATACAACTGGATGAAGGGACAATTGCCATAGCAGATCATGTGAAGTTTCTTGGAGTCAATGTGGACGAAAATTTAAACTGGATTAGTCACATCACGTCAACATGCGCCAAAATCTCGCAATTAACAGGCATACTCTACCGGATAAGACATAACCTGACTACTGAAGCTATGCTTAGCATATATTACACAATGTGTTATCCTCACCTGCATTACTGTGTAGCATTATGGGGATCCACATGGCCTTCATTTCATAAACAATTAAGTATTGCACAAAACAAAATATTTCGTTGCATATTTCACGTAAAAAAATTCGACTCCATAGATAAATATTTAGCAGATAGAAACATATTGCAATTTCATTTCATTCACAAATATTTCACCTTATTATTGATCCATAAATACAAAAATAGTACACTTTTTACCTTAACTGAAAGCAGCTACACGACAAGAAGTCATCGCATAAACTTTGAATGTCCGTCTTTTAGAACAACTCTTTTTAAACACAGTGTAATATGTTCGGCTCCAAATTCATTCAATAAACTTCCCATCAATCTTAAGCAACTTCTGAACGCAGTTCACAAGAATGTGTATAAAAATAGAATAAAAAAACACCTGCTTGAGCAACAAAACAACAAATGTGTCCGAATGTGAACACCGCTGAACATGCGTATTTTGTTGCACGTTTTGTACTTGTTTATATTGTCATGTTTCCACGTGTCTACTCACAATTGTCGATGATGTCGTTCATAGTATACACTTTCATTGATTGAACTGATTAAATTGTTATATTATCATAGAGTTAATTAAACTGCATTGATACAATTGCATGTAATGTTGAAATGTTTATGTCAATCTGTTCGTCCAGGAGCTGTTTAGCTCGACGAACTATCGCCGCAATATTTAGCTGATTGTTTTGTTGTTTTCTTGTTAATGTTGTTTGTGGCAATACACTTACTTACTTACTTACTTACTTACTTACACACACACACACACACACACACACACACAAGCGCACATACTGTGCAATGTTGTTGAGTGCGTTGCACAGACGTTCATGAATTATGCTTGGTCTTGTTGCAACACTAGCATTGATGCTCGAAAGCGGCACAAACATACACACACACATACACACACACACACACACACACACACACATACACATACTTGCACGTTTTCACATACTTGTCAATATTTGACGTTTGGTAAGCATAGAAATAAAAAAATAACTAAATAATGTTTTGTGGCATTGTGTATGTGTGTGTGTGTACATGTGTGTGTGTGTCTATCTTTTTAAATAGCTGTGTTAATTGTTTTATTCAATCTGTTCTAATTGAAAAAATAGTTGTGCTACTTGGTAGATTTTATTTAGAGAAATGAAAAATTATACACACTCACTCACTCAGTCACTCACACTTTTTTGCATGCCACGATTTTTTCTTGATTTTGATTTATAAAAGGGTAGAAATTTGCCCAGAACATCAGCACCACAGGTGAAGCATATCTCTGGCACACAAACGGCATTTAAGATTGCAAACCAAAATAGATTGGACATTCTAGACAGGTGAATCATCACATTAACACCAAACAGGTGCGATATTTATCTCCGCTCACATCTCCAGCAATGCGACGAATGCAGCCAAGGGCGGAGTCAGGCTAACTTTAATTGGAGGCTGGCAAAATAACTTTCACACTAGGATAGAACAATTTCTTCACACAAATTTCCGAAATGGCGTGTGCATTTATATTTGCTTCCTGAATTGATTCTATAGACTCGGGCCGTTTTTGCGGCATTTTCTAGCATCGCCATTGAACGCAGTCACCTTGAGCTGGCCGGAAATAGCCAGACATCTTGCAAATGCTCAACATCACGCTGAGATAGGCACCTGGGAGTGATTGAAGTGCAATCTGACCACGGTGCACGTCGGGAGGTGTCAGATTTGGCCTCAGTGGAGCCATCTAGACGAGTTTGCTTGGCAAAACGGTGATGGAGAAACAAAGCTCTTTTTTCCACCAAATATAGCCGTGTGATGCGAATAAATAGTGAATCAACTTATTGAATGCAATACCGTTAATGCAGCTAGTACCGCAAGACTTGTGAGAAATTCTACTTTAAACTATATCTTCGAGATATTCTGTGGTTACGATTTAATAAATTGAAATGTTAAGATAAAATCTAACACTGTTTGCGTCTCATTCCAGCCATCATTATTTCCGATGTGATTAGCAACGAAAAACTTGCTCAGAATGAGTTATTTTGCAAAAATTTCAATATCTACGCACATTTATTCTAACTAAAAAGCGACGCTATTCTTTCTAAGCTATAGATTTCCATTTTTCTTGATTAAATACAAACTCATTTTTTTCGGTAAGCAATTGAGTCTTATAACTAATATGCTAGACATAATTTGGGTAGTTGTCAAGTAGTTTTGCAATTATTCACTAAGAAACATGTTAAATATTTACCAAAACATATACTTTGCCAGCTCAGCCGCTACAAATATGCAGTTTTTTCAACCCGTTTTTACTTCATCACTTCATCTTTCATAGCTATGCAAATATATGTATCAAATGACACATACACACAGACACACACACACACACACACACATATATATATATACACAAACACACACAGACGCACAGTCCTGTCGCTATGTGACATTTGTGGCGCATTTGATGGACGATCGGCGAGGAATGCGTCACCGTTTGTCGCATCAGATACGAGTGGCAACACTTATGTCGTGACAAAAATGACTGGCGGACGACAGTGGCTGGGCGACCTCGTCTGACCCTCGGGCTGTGCGCGACCTCGGTCACGCGCACACGCTCACATCGCTGGCCAACATGCTAATGAAGATGTTCAGCAAGTTGAGATGGTGCCGAGTCTACAGTTATCGGCTGCGGTGCGAGAGGAGATCGTTGAGAGAGAGAGAGAGAGAGAGCTATGAGCTACGCCGTTGGCACGCTGCTGACTGTCTCCGATACGAATCAGACTTTGACTAGAAATATGGCCGAATTATTCATGTGACCACATGCAGCATGTCTCCGATCTGTCGGTGTGTGTGTGTGTTTGTTGAGCAATGATTGAGTCGGATGCGCCAAGCAAAGAGCTGGCGTGTTCGACAAGAACTGCGTGTCTTCTGTATCTTCTCTACGATGATCTGACATCGACAACGCCCCGTGGAGTGCAGGAACAGATCTCGCCCGCAGCGCGTGGGCCAGTTGGTCGACTGATGGTGATGTTCCTGTGAATAATCTGAAGACATGGAGAGCCGAGTTAAGCATTGATCATCTCAACTGCAACGTGGCCCTATTTGGTGCCAGCAGGGTGAATGGATACGTTGCTGGGCTCTTGAGAAGATTCCGGTGACTAGTTTTCTCATATGTGCTCATTGGATTGCTTTGACTATGATGTCGATGTTGAATGGAGCAATGTGAAAATGAATTATTCTCCACACAAAAAACACGATGAAAAAATCTTTCTGCAAATTACTCAAAGGCTATTATTATATTATTATTATAGCATAAAACGAGTATTATCAATATTATGTGTGATGTTATAAAAATGTGCCCAATTCAATCGGTTATATGATTTCGAGAAGTATGTTCGATAAAGCTTTGAAGATCGAATCGGTCAAGTGGAACATTTTCACTGAAATTTAGGTTTCTGAAGTTTGCTTAGTACTCTAAGTATCACATTTCTGTGTCGCCTGCATCATAAGATAATATTTCTTTCTTTCTAGTGAAAAATGGTATAATATCAAGCTACAAAATATGTCCCAATTTCTAAGCCAAAAATCGAAAACATCTAAACACCAATCTCGTGAATCACTAATTTCCAATTGGAAATTGAGTTCCCGACCAAATCTTGAACAGTGCTGAAATAGAAAGCTACCTGGCTGTTTGGGCCGTACGAACGGCCGTGTTTAGTTGGCGTAGTTGTTATTGGTCGTAACCTGTGCATTATGCAAAGCCAGCATTGTTCTCGTAAAACATCTCCGCTCGCCTACATTGATAAAAAGACACCGAGTTCCCGCGTCGTTTTTCCACTTTTCTCAATCAAATATTTGTCGGCCGGTGTTGTGTGGACCCCCATTGGGCGACCTCATACATAAGCAATCAAGTGCCAACACACACACATACACACACACACACACACACACACAGCAAAACACATTCGTAAGAGGATCGTGCAACTGCATCGGCGTTTTTCCAGCGCGAGATATGCTAATAACATGCCGGGATTTGATCTTGTCATTTCAGCGCGTCTATGCTTTGTCGACATCTCTTTCTAGCTCGCCTATCTCTCTCTAACACGCACAGTGGCGGAGCTAAGCAGAGGGGCTTACGGGCCTTTGAGGCTTTTTAGGAGCTTGAACCCCAAACAATTCTGATCATGGACATTTGGGGTGTATCATTTTCCTCAGCACCCGGCCGGGAAATCCTGGCATCGCCATTGATCTCACAGCACGCCTGTGCAAGTTGGGTCATTGGAATCAGCTGTTGGTGCTATGTAAATAAAGCCGAGAAAGAAGGTGATGTGGGTCTTCCTGCTCCCAGACTCTCTCCTTGGACATCAATGACGTTCTGTTTCACCTCACTTGCTCTTTGCTTTTCTATTCACTGTGCACACACACACGCACACACACAAATTGAATAGACCAATGACACTCACCCACCCACGCGCACACACACACGCACACGCATACACACACGGTTAATTGCAGGTGAAGAATGGATGAAGTCCGGAATGGGGCTAGCTCTCAAGTGGAGACATGAATGCAGCTGGGGCGAAGCGACGTCTCAAACGCATAATCGCCGTGTTTTTACCAAACTTAGTGCCGTTCAATCCCACGCTCACACACACACACACACACACACACACACACACACACACACACACACACACACACACACACACGTACACACATGTGTGTGTGCGTGGGGCTGCATTTAGTGTGCAACAGTATGGAGCAAGACTTACGGAGACGAGAATTTCGGAGTGTTCAACTGAGTCAACTGTTGAGGTTGGAGTTGTTGTTGTTATGTATGTTGATGACAAGAAGAGTGAATTGATCGCAATGTATGACGACTAGAGACGATCAATTGTGCAATTGCAACATTTATGTCATGCAATGAATATAAATATGCAACATTTATGTCAGAAATTGTGTGGTGAAGTTGTGATATTCAATGAAGCAAAGTTCGGTTGCAAGAAAAGTGGAGTGCATGATGATTTGGCTCGTTTTATCAATTCTCAAGACATTTTCAAAACTGAATTATAACATCAAGATTATATCAAGACTTTATGCAAATATCAAGACTTCCATGTCATACCGAACTATAGCTACAACGTACAGTGCGGACACACACACACACACACACACTCACACACACACACACACACACACACACACACAAACATACATACATACACACACACAGACATACGCTCAATAGAATGCAAAACAAGAGGAAAGTATATGCTCAGTATGCATTGGAGATCTCCATCATGTAAATCGTATAAATAACAATTTCGCAAAAAAACACACGTACGTTTGTGCATGTGTGTGCATATGTGTGTGCATGTGTGTGTGTTTGTGTGTTTGTGACTGTGCTAAATCGCTGTGTTTCCCACCTCATCACACACACACAGAGCTTGCTTGCTTATTAACCGTCGGATGAGCTGATGAAAATAGAGAGAGAGAGAGAGAGGGAGAGAGCGAGAGTGTAGGAATAATAAATAGACAGAGGAATGAAGAAATAGCTGTGATTGCGGTGACTGAATCCTGCTGTCAACTCTTGCATACACACACACATACATACAGACAAACACACACACACACACAAACGCACACTCAACTCCAGAAGAACTCAACGTCAGCAACACCCGCTCTGTGCCGTCATCCGCCTTCCATGTTGCACGCTTGTCTGCACCGGAGTCGGGCGACTGAGGGAAAGCAGAGGTTGCTGGCTCGGTTGAGTGAAGAGTGCTCCCTGCACTGGACTTTCACCGGGCGACTTGCGCGCGAATTTGCGCGTGACCTTTGCGCCCGCGACTGGACACACCGACGGGCAAAAAGTGTGATCTCCAGCGCGCACGCGCCCATATGATGAGAGATGCATCGGCGCAACTGCGACGGCCCGAGATTGGACTTCAGAGGCCAGGCCAGGCTAGGCTAGGCAGCCAAGCGGATGATGGTTTTTGCTGGCAGATTGGACGATGGCGACCGATGTTCGGTCGGCTGGATTTCTTAGGCTCTGTCGTGTGTTGATTGTCAACGGCAGTGCAACAAGAATATTACGCTGATAAATCGCTCAATTACACCTGCTGGCTGCGTCCTTGGGAACCCTCTGCAAGATAAAGTAATGACTAAGAGTAGTGCTTGAACGCTGCCGTATCGGCATCTCCGATCACAATGCGGAAACGGTCATACAATGAAGTTACAGTATTGAAGTTTTGCTCAAATTTTGCCAACACATTGTTGTTTACATCCACCTCTATTGAACTGAAGAAATGGATCGAATTGAATTCCTGATTAATGGTGATAATTATAGAATGGCCGCGTCTGAGAAATATGGCAAAACCGGAGCTTGTCAAATAGGGATTGAATGATTTCAAACTGGGTAATGTTCGACGTATTAGTGGCTAATCTTACGACAGCTTAGAACGATTAAATTACTTTCTCCTACATCGACTATCTTTTTCCGTTTACGGCAAAGAATTTTCGTTGATGAATCGTCCAGCCTGTTGCAAATCAACTACATCATATTGTTGACGAGTCAAGGATGTATATGGTCGCAGAGTGCACAAAATCACTTGCGAAATTGGCCATTTTCTCCACATATTTGCTTGATAATCAGATGTGGACAGATGTTATGTGCGTGCGTTTCTTTATTTGGGTTGTCCGGTCGTGCCGTACAGATGACACCATCGCGGAGAAAGTGCTCAACCAATTAAAATCGGCTTCGGGCACAGCAAACAATTGGTGTTTCAGCTGCTAGATTTGTGGACAACCATCCGCTCGAATCCTAACGATCACCCCAGCGATACGCAGCATGGATCGTCGTGCATAAACCTCTATCAAACAAAGACACAACGTCTGGGTTTCAAGGTGTTTTAGGCGGGAAATATAGGATTATCATGGAGAGAAGAGGAAAGTGAGACACAAGATTGAGGAGTTGCACGAGGAGGATGAAATGACCTCCCAATGAGGATGAAAATAACTCTCCCAGAATCCATCGTCACCTCAGCCATGAAAATATTAACCTTACTACCTTGTTTCGTCTTGATATCCTGTTTGTTATTCGTTTTAAACAGACCTTCATTCGGCAACGCCCCGCTCTCTTTATCAGAACTACATTTGTGGACGACACCAGTGACGCAATAGTCCGCATATTGCGCTTAAATCTTGAAGCAAATGCCCTGATTTGAATCAAGATTTCGGTCTGGGGAGATGCACTTGTGCTATATCGCTGTGGGCTTAATCTTATTTCACTTGCTTCTATGTGCGTGTATTATTGACAGTGTATCTATTTGTGTGTGTGTGTGTGTGTGTGTGTGTGTGTGTGTGTGTGTGTGTGTGTGTGTGTGTGTGTGTGTGTGTGTGTGTGTGTGTGTGTGTGTGTGTGTGTGTGTGTGTGTGTGTGTGTGTGTGTGTGTGTTCTCACCGAGTTGAATTTACGGGAGATGAGCATGGCTCGAGCTGTCCCGTCTCAATTGTCACATTTGTCCAACAACGACTTGAAGGAACTTATGGTTGAGGCCGCCACAACATCATTGCTTAAAAAATTCCATTTGGTAATGCACCTAAACGGGAAGCCATATTTCCTCAAGTCGCTGCGGCATCTCGTTTTCTTTAGTTTCCTGTTGTGTCCTCGTCTTCCTTCTTTTTGTTTGTATTCCGAAATGTCAAATCCTGTGTCATACTCATTTAAATACTTGAAAACGGCTATTAAATCTCCTCTCTCCCTCCGTTCTTGCAGTGTCTTCAAGCCAAGTCTTTTTAGCCTATCTTCATATGGTAATTTCTCTAATTCTGGAATCATTTTCGAAAATATTTTTTGAATCTTCTCTAATTTTGCTATATCTTTCTTTTTGTATGGCGTCCACACAGGTCCAGAATACTCCAACTTGGGTCTTATTATAGCAGCCATAACTTTTTGTAGTTTTTTCGCAGTCTAAATAATTAAATACAGTTGTAATTTGCGATATTGTTTGATACGCCATACTCACTACTTTGCCTATATGTCGTCCACATGATAAATTATTCTGAAAAATTATACCCAGGCACTTTTCTTCATCCACCTCTTCTATTAAATGTCCTCCTATGTTATACTCGTAGCTGGGGCGATATTTACCTAGCCTAGGCTAGGTTACTAACCTAACCTGTAAATATTATTATAATTATTATTATTGTCATTACACGTAATCAATGTATCATACAAGACATAGTAATTCTGTGATTTTGTTTTTCACTCCGGCCCGCGACCTTCTTCCAAGAGTCTCATCTGGCCCTCACTGTGAAATGGCTGCCCTCACCTGACCTACAGGCTGAAAAAATCTTTCGAGTAAGCACCGCAGCGATGCGTCCCGGTAGAAATGTTGTCAGAGTGATTGCGCGCTGAACACCACTGACACGACACCACTGACACGACACCACTGACACGACACCACTGGCACGACACCACTGACAGGACACCACTGACACGACACCACTGACACGACACCACTGACACGACATCACTGACACGACACCACTGACAGGACACCACTGACACGACACCACTGACACCACACCACTGACACGACATCACTGACACGACACCACTGACACGACATCACTGACACGACATCACTGACACGACACCACTGACAGGACACCACTGACACGACACCACTGACACAACATCACTGACACGACATCACTGACACGACACCACTGACAGGACACCACTGACACGACACCACTGACACAACATCACTGACACGACATCACTGACACGACACCACTGACACGACATCACTGACCCGACATCACTGACACGACATCACTGATACCACACCACTGACACGACATCACTGACACGACATCACTGACACGACACCACTGACACGACACCACTGATACCACACCACTGACACGACATCACTGACACGACATCACTGACACGACACCACTGACACGACATCACTGACACGACATCACTGATACAACACCACTGACACGACATCACTGACACGACACCACTGACACGACACTGCTGACACGACACCACTGACACGACATCACTGATACAACACCACTGACACGACATCACTGACCCGACACCACTGACACGACACCACTGACACGACATCACTGACCCGACATCACTGACACGACATCACTGATACAACACCACTGACACGACATCACTGACACGACATCACTGACACGACACCACTGACACGACATCACTGACCCGACATCACTGACACGACATCACTGATACAACACCACTGACACGACATCACTGACACGACACCACTGACACGACACCACTGACACAACACCACTGACACGACACCACTGACACGACACCACTGACACAACACCACTGACACGACACCACTGACACACCACCACTGACACGACATCACTGACCCGACACCACTGACACGACACCACTGACACGACACCACTGACACGACACCACTGACACGACATCACTGACACAACACCACTGACACACGCCACTGACACACGACACCACTGACACAACACCACTGACACGACACCACTGAAACACGACACCACTGACACGACACCACTGACACGACATCACTGACACAACACCACTGACACACGCCACTGACACACCACCATTGACACAACACCACTGACACGACACCACTGACACGACACCACTGACAGGACACCACTGACACGACATCACTGACACGACACCACTGACACGACACCACAGACACGACACCACTGACACACGACACCACTGACACGACACCACTGACACGACACCACTGACACGACACCACTGACACGACACCACTGACACGACACCACTGACACGACACCACTGACACGACACCACTGACACGACACCACTGACACGACACCACTGACACGACACCACTGACACGACACCACTGACACGACACCACTGACACGACACCACTGACACGACACCACTGACACGACACCACTGACACGACACCACTGACACGACACCACTGACACGACATCACTGACACGACACCACTGACACAACACCACTGACACAACACCACTGACACAACACCACTGACACGACACCACTGACACGACACCACTGACACGACACCACTGACACGACACCACTGACACAACACCACTGACACAACACCACTGACACGACATCACTGACACAACATCACTGACACGACACCACTGACACGACACCACTGACACGACATCACTGACACAACACCACTGACACACGCCACTGACACAACACCACTGACACGACACCACTGACACGACACCACTGACACGACACCACTGACACAACACCACTGACACAACACCACTGACACGACATCACTGACACAACATCACTGACACGACACCACTGACACGACACCACTGACACGACATCACTGACACAACACCACTGACACACGCCACTGACACAACACCACTGACACAACACCACTGACACGACACCACTGACACGACACCACTGACACAACACCACTGACACAACACCACTGACACGACACCACTGACACGACACCACTGACACACGACACCAGCAACATCCCTGGAATCAATCAAGGCTGAATTGTGCACGAAATGTGATGTATGGAACAAATTTATCATAACGGTGTGTTTGTGTGTGTCTGTGTTTGTGCATGTGTGTGTGTGTGTGCGTGTGTGTTTGTGCGTATGTGTGTATGGGTGTTTGTGAGTGTGCTTGTATGTGTGTAACCGAGCCATAAAGAGAATTAAAATTGCAAACAGAACAAAAAAATACACACGGCAAACACACATACATATATAATCACAGATATTCGTATATACAAATAATTGTATTCTTTTAGCATGTATTTTGGTATGTAAGGAATTTCTTATACATGTATTTTTGCAGTAAATTTCCCCTTGAATTCCATATAGTAATATTTTATACCTAGGACAATTATATATATCATCGTAACCAGAGCCGTTGCGAGGAATTATGGGCCCCCCCCGCAGGCAACACTTGAGCCCCCATTGTGAATATTGAATGTATTTATTAGATATAATCACATAATAGGTGAAGCAAAGGGGCCCCTCAACATTCGGGGCCCCGGCCGGGGGGTACGGGGGCTGTTGCTACGGCTCTGATCGTAACATGTAAAGTATATGGTATATATTCAGAAAGCTTTCAATGTTATTTCGCTTGTCTAATCCATATTGAACGACTGTTTATTCAATGCATTTCGAGGCCGGATCAAGGCCAACAGACATTTCTGTTTTCTAGCGATCGCTGAAAAAAACACACAAAGCAACTCAATTTGCAACATTTAAATCAGTGGCTCTTAACCTTTTATATATGATTGCCCACTTCTTAATGAGCCATTTCTTCATTTTCCACAACAGTGCTGATAAATTCAATAAATTCCGTTGTTACATCAAAGTAAATGTCAAGAGGTGATTAGAAACAAAAATAAACAAATTTGAATTAATGAAAACACACATAGTTGTCCTGTTCTGTACGACCTATAGCTTACCACTTGGCAACTCTTCCATTCCCCACCAGTTGGGAATTGTCCACAGGTTAAGAAACACTGATCTAAAGAGATAGAGACAAAGATGACATTTTAGTTAGAGGAAATTTAGATCAAAGAAAGATTAGCAGGCGTTGAAGATCAGATCAAGTTGAGATAAAAGAAGAAGGAAGATACCATAAAAGATATAAGAAGCTGGGATCAGAGAGCCCAAGAGACTAAGAGAGAGAGAGAGAGAGAGTGTGTGTCTGATGTTGCTGAGAAATTTCTGATAGACCCACAGCATTTGATGAGGTGACTGAGCGGTCACACACACACACACACATACACACACACACATACACACACACACACACACAAACACATACACACACAGGCAGACAGACATACAAACACGTAGAAAGGAGACGAGTGAAGCGACCTCGACTGACACTTCACACGTTCTTGTGCCAGTGTACCATTTGGTCACGGTGTTAGTTCTTCAGGTCAGCACTTGCACACACACTGACACACACACACTGACACACACACACAAACGCAGATGAGAAAGCAGATGCAATTGCATAAATTGACACGCTTGTTCAGAGATGACGCCTGGAATAGAGAACTGTGGACAGCGGAAGAACCGAGGAGTTA
>OU696587.1:4717492-4729992 GCA_916048095.2 Sacculina carcini | reverse complement strand
GTGAGACAAGTTTGGGTCTCGAAAAGGGGTTTTGAGCCGCTCACTTGGAAACTGCTCACAGAGCTCAATTTTGCTCGCTTCTGCTCGATTTAGACAGCGTTTGTTCTCTGAGAGCTCTTAGATGGACTCTTAGATGTATTCATAAACATGTCCTGTCTGAATAGTAAGATACGTTAACGTTTAAGATTATAAATTTTGAAAAAAAGAACGTTTAGATTATAAATTAAATATTCTTTCTATGTCACTAGATAATTATCAAAATACGACAAAACAATGTGCTACACTTAGGCATTGTATTGATGTTATGTCAGTGGTGTCGTGTCAGTTGTGTCGTGTCAGTGGTGTCGTGTCAGTGGTGTAGTGTCAGTGGTATCGTGTCAGTGGTGTCGTGTCAGTGGTGTCGTGTCAGTGGTGTCGTATCAGTGGTGTCGTGTCAGTGGTGTCGTGTCAGTTGTGTCGTGTCAGTGGTGTCGTGTCAGTGGTGTAGTGTCAGTGGTATCGTGTCAGTGGTGGCGTGTCAGTGGTGTCGTGTCAGTGGTGCCGTGTCAGTGGTATCGTGTCAGTGGTGTCGTGTCAGTGGTGTCGTGTCAGTGATGTCGTGTCAGTGGTGTAGTGACAGTGGTGTCGTGTCAGTGGTGTCGTGTCAGTGGTGTCGTGTCAGTGGTGTAGTGTCAGTGGTGTCGTGCCAGTGGTGTCGTGTCAGTGGTGTCGTGTCAGTGATGGTGTGTCGGTGATGTCGTGTCAGTGGTGTCGTGTCAGTGGTGTCGTGTCAGTGGTGTCGTGTCAGTGGTATCGTGTCAGTGGTGTCGTGTCAGTTGTGTCGTGTCGGTGATGTCGTGTCAGTGGTATCGTGTCAGTGGTGTCGTGTCAGTGGTATCGTGTCAGTGGTGTCGTGTGAGTGATGTCGTGTCAGTGGTGTCGTGTCAGTGATGTAGTGTCAGTGATGTAGTGTCAGTGATGTCGTGTCGGTGATGTCGTATCAGTTGTGTCGTGTCAGTGATGGTGTGTCAGTGGTGTCGTGTCGGTGGTATCGTGTCAGTGATGGTGTGTCAGTGGTGTGTCAGTGGTGGTGTGTCGGTGATATCGTGTCAGTGGTGTCGTGCCAGTGATGGTGTGTCAGTGATGGTGTGTCAGTGGTGGTGACTTTCACCACGAGTGCGATGTGATTGCAGACGTCACCAGCAACGCCAAGCGCGCCAAATCGCTCGCGGGCGCAAAAACGCGCGTGCGCGGGCGCGCGGGCACAAACGCTTTGTGACGCTGATATTCCAATTGGCGCGCGTCGTGCGACCTTTACGCCGCACGACCGCGGGGCGCCGAATTCGCCGCAAAAACGCCTCCACCTCCCGCCGGTGCGTCCAATTAGAATCGACCAACAAAAACGCCACCGTCGGCTGTCAGCGCGTCTGCGATCCCAGCCAAGTCAATTGTCTGCGAAGCTCTCAGACGGCATTCTCAACAACTTGATTAAGCGCGTGCACATCAGCATAATGTCGACCTTATCACCGGCTCAAGGCGTCCGGATGTCCGTTGCACAAATGCCACGATGCGCCAAGTTCGTGTCCAGAATGACGTTGGCGTGCAGTTGAGCATTGCATTATTTTGCCCCTCGCTTCCGCCGATGATGATGAAGAAATGGTTGCAAGCCTGTGTGTGTGTGTGTGTGTGTGTGTGTGTGTGTGTGTGTGTGTGTGTGTGTGTGTGTGTGTCAGTGTGTTTGTGTGTCAGTGTGTGTGTGTGTTAGTGCATGTGTGAATGGGTTTGATAACAGTGAATGCTGACCTATCTGAACCATTTTCGCACTAACGCAAACAAATATCTCCAACACACACACACACCCATACACACATACACACACAGAAATAGATACACACATATACACACATACAAGCATGTATGTTTAGGTCAGACAAAAGCAGAAACCTATGGGATATGCCCTCTGGCAAGACTACAAGATCAATGCCACTAAGAGTGTCGATAAACATGTTTATGCTATACACAGGAAATTGCTGAATTTATGTTTATGTTTATGTTTAGGCTGAATTTAAATTTTGAAGAAAAATATAATTTGCAATCAAGACGGTATCTCTTCGTTAGTTTGTTCCGATTGAGCTTTTGGGTGTCGCTTGGAGTTCACACACTAACGAAGAACCCACTATATTTTGCTTATATTTTTATAACTATCTGTAACTTTTGGTTAGCTTCCAGTACACATGGGGGCCACCGCACAGGGTAGTAATAGTGCACTTGCACTCTTCCCCCATGCTACTGAATATGTCTGTAATTAATAATAATATTACTATTAATAATAATAGGTTTGAATACCTACGTAAGAAAACATCATATCATTGCATTGAACATTGCTATCAATATTGCAAAACCTACGTTCTTTAGTCAATTTGAAAACATTTGAATCCGCGTTGGATGCGCGTTGTGATGTCATGCAATAGTTGCGCTAGCTTTATACGTCCTTGCAAGCATTGGACATATGAGCTTTGAACAATCTCGAGAAACAATACAAAAAATCCACTAACTTCAGTTTGGCGATTATCGCTCGCGCCAGCACACACACACACACACACACAGACACAAGCACACACACACACACACAAACGGACGTGACTCCACTGACAAGATGTGGTAAGGATATCAGAAACCGCTGGCCGTCGCAAATCTCTGAGTGTGTGTGTGTGTGTGTGTGTGTGCGTGTCTGTATGTGTGTGTGTGTGTGCCAAATTGTACGAGAGATGAATTTGCACGCGCTGAGCTAGTGGGGCGTTATTTGCATATTGTTCGAGCGACTGTGCACGCGCGTGCATAAGTCGACTTACACGTGTGTATGTATGTGTGTGTGTGTGTGTATGTATGTGTGTGTGTGTGTGTGTAGCAAAAAGAACAATGGTAATTTGCGAGGTGGGAATTATTAAGAGGTGGGAATTATTAAGAGGTGGGAATTATTAAGAGGTGGGAATTATTAAGAGGTGTGGTAAAAATGCTGTTGACAAAACAGTAGGCACTTCATTAAGTGTGTTCATTTTTGGCAATATATTCAAATTTATAACATATAATTGAATAAATACATTATCATGACAACAAATATAATGACATGCTAACGTATGACTAGTAATACACAATAGGAAATCAATTTAGAACTATTTAAAAATAGAATAATTCTCTATATAATAGAAATAAAATTAAAATTTCTACAAAATATTCTATATAATAGAATAGAAATGATATATTCAAATGTTAATTGTCTTACCTTATTTTACCTTACGTTACCTTATCTTACCTTACATTAGCTTATCTTACCTTACATTACCTCATCGTGCCTTACTTTACTTTACTATACATTACCTTATCTTATCCTTACATAATCTTACCTTAACTCACCTCACTTCAGCCTACACATAGGCCCATATAACTGCGATGATATCGCAAGATGTTTTATCAGCTCGACGACCTACCGCATTACGAACCAGACACCGCTTCAACCGCTGGCGACAATACATCACACAACTTTGACATTCAGGCGATGACACACGCCCACCTCCATCGAGGTCGTTGACCCCATCACTCTCTTGCTCTCTCTCATATCTCTCACCTGACACAACACTCTTTCCTCACAACACACACACACGCACACACGCATACAAACACTACGCGATGCAGTATTCAAGAGTGTCAGTATGCGCACACGCGTTGGTTTATGTATGTGTGTGTGTGTGTGTGTGTGTGTGTGTGTGTGTGTGTGTGTGTGTGTGTGTGTGTGTGTGTGTGTGTGTGTGTGTGTGTGTTGTGCTACCGCATACTTTTTGCACACGATGAAAAAGCCAACTGAACCGTCATACATCACCAACGACACTTGCATGTCTGTCTGCCTGTCTGTCTGTGTGTGTGTGTATGTGCTTGTGTGTGTGCGTGTGTGTGTGTGTGTGCTTGTGTGTGGTGCCGTTGATTTTGCGATCAGATCAAGACTGAAGCAACACCAGTCAATCTCTGGCATGAACTTTTTACCGCCATCACTGACACTCCACCACTGACACGACATCACTGACACTCCACCACTGACACGACATCACTGACACTCCACCACTGACACTCCACCACTGAAACGACACCACTGACACGACATCACTGACACTCCACCACTGACACGACATCACTGACACTCCACCACTGACACTCCACCACTGAAACGACACCACTGACACGACACCACTGACACGACACCACTGACACGACACCACTGACACGACACCACTGACATGACATCACTGACACGACACTACTGACACGACACCACTGACACGACATCACTGACACGACATCACTGACACGACATCACTGACACGACACCACTGACACGACACCACTGACACGACACCACTGACACACCACACCACTGACACGACACCACTGACACGACACCACTGACACTCCATCACTGACACTACACCACTGACACGACACCACTGACACGACACCACTGACACGACACCACTGACACGAGACCACTGACACGACACCACTGACACACCACACCACTGACACGACACCACTGACACGACACCACTGACACTCCATCACTGACACTACACCACTGACACGACACCACTGACACGACACCACTGACACTCCATCACTGACACTACACCACTGACACGACATCACTGACACTCCACCACTGACACTCCACCACTGACACGACATCACTGATACGACACCACTGACACGACACCACTGACACGACACCACTGACACTACACCACTGACACGACACCACTGACACGACATCACTGACACTACACCACTGACACGACAACACTGACACGACATCACTGACACGACACCACTGACACGACACCACTGACACGACACCACTGATACGACACCACTGACACAACACCACTGACACGACACCACTGACACGACATCACTGACACGACACCACTGACACTACACCACTGACACTACACCACTGACACTCCACCACTGACACGACACCACTGACATATTACAACACTGACACTAACTGACACAACACTGACACCACTGACAGGACACAACTGACACGACACCACTGACATAAGTCACCACTGATACACCACCACTGACAAGCCACTGATAGAACATAATGGGAGTCCGCCTAAAACAGGGGTTCTTAAACTTATAGGAGGTACTGAACCCCACAAGCTCCATATACAAGCTCCATATACAAGCTCCATATACAAGCTCCATATACGTGTATGCATTCATCGACCTCTTCGTGTTTTAAGTATTATAAGAAAAATCACAAATCACGTACGATCAAGACAGTCACACAAGTAGGCTACTACTGAGTGGACCGAGTTGCTTGCAGCACAGATATCAAGGCCAAGCGATGTGGCGTGATTAACTGCAGCCAATGATGACCAAGCAGAGCTTGACGTCACGAGAATCATACGAACGGGATGAACCAAACCGCCGAACCACTGAACCTCTGACTCACCGAACCCCTGTGGTTCAATCGTAGCCAGGCTCCAAGAACCGCAGGCCTAAAAATAATTGGAGCAGTTGCCCCTGTCAGTGATTAGACATGCTGTACCGCAATGCCCGTGTGCGCTGCGGGCCGGTATTCACACAGTGGAGGTGTCTGTCTGTCTCTGTGTGTGTGTGTGTGTGTGTCTGTCTGTGTGTGTGTGTGTGTGTGTGTGTGTGTGTGTGTGTGTGTGTGTGTGTGTGTGTGTGTGTGTGTGTGTGTGTGTGTGTGTGTGTGTGTGTGTGTGTGTGTGTGTGTGTGTGTGTGTGTGTGTCTGTCTGTGTGTGTGTGTGCGTGTAAGCGTTTACAGATGCGTGTATGTGAATGTAATGACTAGGGCTGTCAAAAAAGTAACCTAAAAATCAGAAAAAAGTAACTTTATTTTCGAGAAAAAGTAACCTAAAAAAGTAACCTAAAATAACCTGAGTTTTAAAGTTATTATCACTTTTGTATCGTTTTATCACATGTTTATCACGCCTTTGCTGATTAGTGCGGTATGTGAAATACACGGTTTGTTTGTTGCTTGTTTGTGAACATAAAAAGTAACCTAATAACCAATAAAAAGGTAACCTAAAAATTAGCTCCTTAAAAAGGTCAATTTCTGTTTGCAGTTCTGAAGGAAGAAAATACACCAGTCCTTCTTTTTTATCATCTTTCCGAGTTGGTACTATTTTTCCACCCTCTCCGATCTGGTACCATTTTTACAACAAACAACCAAAAGTGACTTAACATAATTTAGCTAACATCGAAAAAAGGAGCATAACCATCAAAATATAATTTTTAAGTGGAAAGCTCATACAAATGCGAAATACACTAATTGCAAATGTAAATATTTTAGTAATGGTCGCAATAATGTTCTTTATATTTTTTCAATGGAACTTTTTATCAAACAGCACGTACTACAGTTTGTATATTAGTGTGAGCGTAAACACTGCATGTGTGAATGCCCCCCGTCCTCCCATATGTCAAACGTGGGATAATGGCGCTATCTCACGCCCTGAAAATCACGTGCTAATTCCTGTTCAAGTAAATACGTACTGTCAAGTGCTACAGTGCAGTATCTGATGTAGAGAGCTCACACATCGTACTATACCACGCTCCAAACATCTCACGACACCCTCCGGTTCGTGGACATTTCCTAAAATGGAATTACACTATCCTGCGTACCCAAAAACGTATGAATATCGAGTAGCACGGATATTAAGATGAATATCAATTGCTAAATCCTAACAGCAGAAATGTTGACATTTCTTGATCTTCAGACCTAATATTCCATCTCTTTTCCTATTTTATCCTCATATATACCGTTTTTGTGCCTCTTATCTGCAAAAAGTCACCAAACTTCGTGGTAAACTTACCTAATAACAAGAAAAATAACAAAAGGTAACCTGACGATAAAAAAGTAACCTTAAAAGCAAAAAAGTAACCTAACGATGAAAAAGTAACTTTTGGTAACCTAATAACTTTTTTAATAATTATCGTACACAACTTTTTATTGCAGTTTTAGGTAGCTTATGAAAAAGTGACCTTTAGGTGAAAAAGTAACTTTATTAACTTTTGACAGCCCTAGTAATGACCCATGTGTGTATGCGTGTTTGTGTGTGTGTGTGTGTCCGTGTGCATGTTTGTGTGTGTTTGTCCGTGTCTGTGTCTGTGTGTGTGTGTGTCCGTGTCTGTGCGTTTGTGTGTCCGTGTGTGTGTGTGTGTGTGTGTGTTTTCCTTTTGACAGAAAATGATGAGAAATGCAATTGAAATTCAGCTGGGTACATTTCTAATATGCCTTTTTTACTGCTCTAAGATAAATTAAACAAAACACAAAATAAAATTAATATAAATTAAACTTAGATTAATGAAACCAAAGTATATAGATTGAACCAAAGTAAAGTAGATTCATTAGATTAAATTAATCAAATCAAAGCAAAGTAGAGTGAATAAAAACAGCTAGATTTAATTATAATTGTACAAAATTATTTTTGCAACTACCTCACTTGGCCGTCGTCTGCAATTTGCAAAGTTATTCTCCCCTGGCAGGGATGAGGAGCTTGGGGGAGAAATTATCAGGCTTAGGCTTGAGTACGGCATAAAATGTAACTAGCTTTAGCTTGGCAGCTATAACCAAATCTAACCCAATCTAGCCTAACGTAATTGACACGTTGCAATAAATCCTTGCAATGAAAGCTCAAAATCTCTTTTTTGTTACACTGAAACGGAGCCTCATACCTGTAGACACGTCTGGGCAAACCCAGTGGGCGGAAAGCACACCTATTTGTAGTTTTTCACTCTTGTATTCTGTTATTTTCGGTCAATCTTCGGTGCTAGGAATATTACGCCTAGGTGACGTTTGGTCTAGACCAGTGGTTCTAAAACCTGTGTGGGGAATTTCCCACTGGTGGGGAATGTAAGAGTTGCCAAGTGGTAAGTTAAAGGTCGGACAGAACAGGACAAATATGTGTGTTTTTATCCAATCATATTCGTTTCTTTTTGTTTCTAACGACATCTTGACAGATTTACTTTGATGTAACAACTGAATTTATTGAATTTATCAGCGCTGTTGTGTGGAAAATGAAGAGATGACTCATTAAGAAGTGGAGAATCAGTGAGAAAATAAATTTGAGAACCACTGATCTAGCTTCAATGCCGTCTCTATTTTTCTTTGCCAACTAGCATAGCCTAACTAACCTAACTCAAACTGGGAACCAAGGTATTACGCCTACGGACCTTTACGACTACGCTTCAATCCCTGGTCTATTTCTCTTTCTATGTTAGGTTAGGTAAGGCTGATTTAGTTAGGCTAGTTTAGCTAGGAAGGATAAAGCAAGTCGAGATTGAAGCGTAGGCGTAATGGTCCCCGTAGACATAATATCCTTAGCTCCTCCCAACCTTATCTAGCCTAACAAAGAAAACAAAACGATTGAGATCTCTGAAACGAAAGCGAAAGATTGAGATTTCTGAGGTTGACAGTCTTCTTGCTGTTACCGTCGCTGTCACAAGCCATCAGTTGACACACAAAATAGCTGCGGGCGTCGCTTGACACCGGGTCACACAAGGTCACACAAGGTCACGCCGGCGCTCGCCAGGTCGTCAACAAACCGAGTTGGCGACATCTAACCCGTTCTGGAGCGTGGCGCGATTGACTTACCGTTGCGGCGTAGACAGGTCGTAGATTAGACGGCCACGACAGAGCGTGTGTGTGTGTGTGTGTGTGTGTGTGTGTGTGTGTGTGTGTGTGTGTGTGTGTGTGTGTGTGTGTGTGTGTGTGTGTGTGTGTGACATTTTTGAAGCTGATGCGTTGCCGATGATGAATGCACGCTGACACGACGCTGTGTGTACTGCTCATGCCTGCACTGACGACGACTTTACTGTACTGGTGCGTTATGTATAACACATGCGGCGTGTAATGGAGCATATTCTCATACTCTGTAATGCTCTCATTCTCTCTCTCTCTCTTTTCTGTGTTTTCTCAGTCTCGCTTTATCTCCTGCGATCTTGTTAGACACTCATGTACGCGGCTAACATGTGTATGTGTGTGTGTGTGTGCCTTGTTACCTGTGGGTGGGTGAGTATGTTGTCATGTGAACCAGTTCACGGTGCAGTGGGGGTTCGTGTCGTGGTCTGTGTGACGCGATGAGTCAGTGACGTAGTTAAAGTCTTCACCACGGCCAAGACAATTCGGTTGGGATTTGATGGCTGTGTCTATGTCGGGGTCGTCTATAGCCCGCGGCTCTTTAGTGCTGTCTAGTGGCTCCCTTTGAGATTTTTCACAAATGTTTGAAAATGGCAGAATACGAGATGAGATAGGGAAATATAGTGATTTTATTTTAATATATAGTGTAGTGTCGCCGCTGTGAACTACACACACATACACACACACACACACACACACACACACACACCCAAGGGAACCAACTATATTACAACTACACAACTAACACACAAATACCCTAGGACACAGAACAGGGTAGTCACGTGGTGTGTCATTCTCTACAGGATGAACTGCAGGGAAAATTAGCATTTAATCATGAAGAATCATTATGTATTTGTAGCCAACTTAGTCATTTTGATAGTAGGCCAATATAGATACATACAACATGTGCTGCCTTCATTATAAGGCTTATATGAGGCTTTTAATTTTTTGGCGACTCCAGACATATTTGTTATTTTTTTATTTTTAGTTCAATATGGCTGTTTCAACATTTTGCCCAAAACAGTGGCAAAACTTCCCTGTCTCTTTTCCGCATTAGCTTGTAGTCTATTTGACGTAGTTATTATATATAAATATTTGCTTATAAATATCGAGATATTAATAGCTTATGTTATTAAATACATATTGTGTATTATATACGAGAAAAAATAATAAATGGTTGATGTAGTTGAACGTTTGGGATTGTTGACTCTCCTGTGACTTGAAGACTTGAAGACTGATCTTGAAGTCACTGAATAAGCGACAACCCGAAACATTCGACTACATCAGCCATCTTCTGTGTTTCTTCTCTTACATTATATATGTCAAAAAAGCTCAAATATTATACATTATTAAATATTTATTCATGAATATAGGTATTTGAATATTATTAGTTACGCAGTGTTGAAGCGAATTTGTTCGTTGTAGAGTTAAAAATATACAATTTTGCTAAACAGATTCCACTGAGATGAAGACAAATTTGATATAATTCAATTGTTGAAAAATCTTGAATAATATTTACTATAGTTTTGAAAAATCGCAGAATTTACACACGCAGACAGTGATCTGAAAAATAGATAATTAATTTATCGTGGATTGTGTAAATTAATAATAAAAAATAGACATTTCCTCTGCTTGAATTCAAACATTTTTATCGAACAAGTTTGAGACATTCTGTGCTTGAATTCCGAATTGTAATTTTTCTCACATATAAGCTCAGACCACTCCTGTGTGAATCATCGGTCACAAGCTTGCAATATCCTGCAACATATCCCCGCGTGGTTAAGGTTAAGCGGTTCGCGGTTTGAAGAATATAGCTGCGGTTTCAGCTGGAGTGCATGCCCTAGTTGAGAAGTGAGTATTCATTGAAGAACCGGTTCATCGTGCATGTCACTTTCAGTCATGAGTCATGGAGTTATTTCTGCTCTACGCCCCCCTGCCGGCTCTACCGAGCTGTCTAACTCGATCAAGTCTTTCAAATATTATCTGAATTAGATGAGTGTATAAAAATTAATTTAAAAAAATTCATTGAATTAACAACTTGAGGATGATATTTTTGATAGTATGTCTATAATTTGCAAACTATTGGTAGATACAAATTAAAATTGGTAAAAATCAACGTCAATTTTAAATTTTTCTCTCTATTTTAATTGTCAATTTGATATTTTTATTGTGGTTTTCTCATGTTCCAGTGCAGAACAATTTTGTTGTGCAACTGCTACTGAAAAATTATCACAATTCAACATTTTTAATATGAACAACGCTACGACATGCCTTTAGCACACCACAAATATTCAACACACACACACACACACACACACACACACACACACACACACACACACACACACACACACACACACACACACACACACACACAGAGACAATGTTCGTATACATACAATTCGTATGTGATCTGACTTCATGCTGTGCGAAAGTGCCTTCAAGAATGGTATGGTCTCAGGTCGACCTGCACAATGCCCTATTGTGTCCACAAAAAAACACACACACACACACACACACACACACACACACACACACACAAACACACACACAGGTGTGTGCTTGTCATGCGTTGACCAAGCGTGTGATGTGTTGTACGTTGGCCTGGCGTGTGCCTGTCTGTCTGTCTGTGTGTCTGTATGTGTGTGTGTGTGTGTGTGTGTGTATGTTGCTGCGAAACAGTGGCATCTGTATGCACATTGCGAGTGTTTGGTCGGCAGTCAGAAAGGAGGAAAAAGTCGCCGGCAGATGAGCGATGCAGCTGAGAGAGTGTCGGATACGAGAGACCGAGCCAAAAAGCGCCGGCTCAAACTGATTTTGTGGTTTGTGCGCGCGCTGATCCGGCTTCTCCACTTCTGTCCGTCCGTCTGTCCGTCTGTCCGGCTCGCGTCGGATTTGCGTGCGGAATTGGGCGTACAGTGGTGCCGAATTGGCCGGCCGGCGTTGCAGGCAGAAATTCGGCCACCAGATGGCCGCAGTAATTCGGATGCAATTAGCAAATCCAACCAAAATCTAGTGTTTTCCAATAGCGGATCCAGAATGCAATTATTTTGGGGCATTTGGGGAATTTTTCACACTGATATATACACATATTTACACACACAAACAATGTAAGAATATGCTTTGCGATAATGCTTATATCAACAAATTCTACAGAAAGATATTTTTCTTGACCTCTTTTTAGTGAACCTCGTGGTTATGAGGAGTTGATGTAAACATTGGGGGCTTCAGCCCCCTGAGCCCCCCCTCTGGATACGCTAGTGTGTCTTTCTTGGGTACTTTGTTGCCGAATAAATTAGGTAAATTTTGGCTTACAACTTTGTGTTAGAGTATTTTGCGTAATTTGCTTGACTTACGCCGCAAACGCACAGCGTAATTTATTGCATGATAGAGCGTGCAAAACCAATATGTAATTATGCCAGCCATTGTTCGACAAAGTTTGTTTGACAAAATAAACATTCCTGGACTAAGAAGGAGAGTTATCTTGAATCTGAAAACAGTGAATGCGAAAAAAAGCATTTACACATTTACACACGTGGTGTAGTGGTAGCACACACGCTCACAAGCGGGAGGTCTGCGGTTCGAATCCCGGCGGAGGAGAATTTCATTGGTGAATTCTATAATCCAACAGCCGCTGTCCTCCGGGCAGTAAATGATGGTACCAGATATCAGTCATGTATTGTGTCATGCATTCTGGGGAGGTGGTCCTCTCTAATACGTCTTCCGTTCTTGTGGCGTCATAGCGTGGAGAGGGTCGGTTCTGCGGTGGCAGCGAGCTGCACGGGACACACCTGT
>OU696587.1:4667492-4714992 GCA_916048095.2 Sacculina carcini | reverse complement strand
TGTTAGAATACTCGAGTCGGCACAATTGATTTTGTCACACGCGACAACTTAACCTCTCCTCTCTTTCAGGACACAGTCTATATCATCGCGTAAGGTGTTGGTCGTACTCGGACCACTGCCACAGTACAATTAGCCGGTGAAACTCGGCTGTTACCACATGTCGCGACCTTCTTCGACATTGTTCGGTGGCCGGTCGGCGTGTACGTCCCGCGGAGTGCGTCAGATCGGTCTTGGAAGCGGCGGTAATACCACCGTCGAGCCGTCTGATCGATTGCCGACAGTGGCACTAGACGGAGGCGAACTCGGCGCAGAAGAGACGGTCTACATCGGTCATCGAGGACAACCACTGGTGACTCACAACACTTCATCTTGTCATGGGCGTTAGGGAAAAACACAGTCGAATGACGCTCTACAGACGAACTTGCACGACCTCAATAACAATGCGTTGAAGCTTACTCATAGTAACTAATTTAAGACAAAAACTCACATGTTCATCTGAAAGATTTTGACAAAACATAGGCATGTAATTTCACCTGGAAATGGCTAATGATAAGTTTAAAATGTGTTACAAATTGAAAGTGCATCAATCAGTGTATGTATCAGTGTTTAGAATGAATGGATGAAAACAGTTTTTTGGAACTTTTTATAGGAAGAGAAAATAAAGAAGTCTTGGCTGAACGAAAATGCTGAATAATATTATCATTTTCCTGCGGGTATTGATGGAGGGACGTGCTAAGTTATCAAGACTCCACTTAACTCGGGAATGCCAGCCCATTTGACGATTTGGCCGCGGCTGAGCTCATTAATAGGGCGTCTGCACTTTCTCACCGCCACACCTTTGCAAGCGCATTGCAGGCAAATCATTTTCACACCCATTATCCGAATACAAGACACTATCAAGTTGGGGGGGGGGGGGGTATTAATAGGGGCGCAGCTTGGTAACCGCACGATTTTTCACACCGATCTCAAACACTCCCTCAGAATCGGCTTCGGTATAATTCAGCTTCGGCGATCGATTATTTTCGGTTTCCGTTGCAATTTCCAAACACGCACACACACACACACATACATACATACATACATACACATACGCATACATACGTATAGCCAGCTGCCACTGAGAATGTCTTGGTGTGTGCATTTTTGCCTGCGCGAGCGACATTTGCAGTTTGTGTGCACGGAAAGTCAATTTGAATTTATTTGCACCAAGTCGACATAAAGCACGCCGCTGAATGCACTCATATAGAGGCATGGCTAGATGCACAAACACACACACACACACACACACACACACCGACACACATACATATACACATACATACATACACACACACACATACATACACGTTACGACAACAGAAATGGACCGTGTGAACCAACTGGCGACCAAACTCTGACCATATTATTATGCATAACGATGCACACACACACACACACACACACACACACACACACACACACACACACACACACACACACACACACACACACACACACACACACACACACACATACATGCATACACACACGCACATACATAGGCGCATGCACTTGCAAACATATATCAGAGTTTGCACGCGGCTTGCAAAAACGTGACACCATAATACCGCCGCTCAACCTTCATGTTGGTGCTCCTCTGCTCTGTCTAGCTGGCCACCAAGTCGCTCTTTCTTGCTATGGGCGCTTAAGTGTTGAGTTCGTGTGCAATTGCAGAGGAGGTCGAATGCCTGGCGCGAAATTTTGGGTGCACACGGGAGACACAACAGAACGACCCAAGTCTATGGGGACAGAAATTAGACCAGGAATTCTTGAATGGGGGTGATCACACCCTCTGTGTGTGCGAGTTTGATTCCTAAGTGATACAAATATTCCTGTGAATAATAAATGAGAATATATATTTTACATATGCTTTGTATATTTTCATGGACAAACGCTTTGCTTAATCCTCAAGGAAACTTTTAGCTGTATGAATGAATATTGAATACAAGATTTGTTATTACGTCGTTTGAATATTAAACTTTTTCTTATAGCTAAAAAAATCCAGGGTGGTGTATGAACTGGCTTTCGATTTGAAAAGGGTGCGACACACGGAAAAATGTTGAAAACCACTGAGTTATACTTATACCATGCATGAATGCCGTGCTTACTAGCACATGAAGCCAAATTGTTGAGATAGGTTAAATTCGAGATTTTGTATGTTCAGTTTTTCGATTCAAAATAAATATAAGTGGGTGAAACGCATATTAAACGAGCGAAAATTTGTCAATATCGGCCAGGTATTTGAAGAATGTTCGCTGGTCACCAGGTGTTAGTTGGAGAACGGAGCTGTCAGATTTAGACGTGGGATAAACGACAAAATTACAGGTAGAAAAAAACGACAAACTTACAGATAAAAATACGACAAATTTACAAGTGAAATAAATGACAAACTTTTAGGCGAAAAAAACGACAAGCTTGCAGGCTGAAAAAATGACAAGAAAACAAAGGTAATAGAGATACGCAGACTCTACACTTGTATTCATGAGTGAGAATCGATTTTGTTTCATACCTGCAGGTGTAAGGTTTTCCAGGCATAAAACTGTCTTCAATGAGCATTTGCAACTATTATAAAGACTAAATAAAGACTAGAACAAAGACTGAATAAATACTGAATAAATACTGAATAAAGACTAGAGAAAAGACTAGAAAAAAGACTAGGAAAAAGACTAGGAAAAAGACTAGGAAAAAGACTAGAAAAAAGACTAGAAGATAGACTAGAAATATGAAATAAGACTGAATAAAGATAGAATAAAGACTGCACAAAACTCATGTCACCTCACTTTTTACACCACACGATTTACATCACAGATTCGATTTTAAAACGCCAAGAAATTGAAAATAATTTGCCATTTCTCTCCAGAAAACCGAAGAATATGCAGTTTTGACGAACATATAAGCGAGCATGGGCTACCAAGATTTAGACCAACCACTTCTTCGATGGATGTGGAAATATAAGGCATCAGATATATAGAAGTTAGTCCTGCTGAATTCCAGAGTTCAGCCGCTGAACTCTGGAACCACTTGGGGAAAAAAGCCTATCCTAACACCAACGGTGAGCGCAGCTTTGTCAAACGCTGGTCGCGCATTGTGGGTAATCATGGCGCAATATCACCGTGTTGCATGTTGCACTGTGTTAGAGAGAGCGAGAGAGTCATAGGTGCAAGCGTGTCACAAAATGACATCGTGCTGGGTTCTGTTCATCCCATCACGTCTGGCTGTGTGAATCACACAGTGTGATACATGTGACACACACACACACATACACGTACACACACACACGAACAACAAGGGCAAGTATGCAGTGCATTGTCGATGGGGCGGTATCAGTGGCGGAAATGGGGATTTATCTATGGGGAGAGAAGGAACGTTAGAGTTAAAATTGAACGAACTCAACAAAAAAATTGTTTTCAAGCATGGCGGTGCATAAATGTTGTGTTTATGGAGCGTAGAACTGTGGATGAAGGTGGAATTGTCATTGGAAAACTTAGAGGACGAGGACGTCTAGCTCCACTGCAAGCTCTAACCTGCAGTCGCCTCTGGCAATAACGAGTATGCCCAGCACTAAGCCAAGGCACGTGCTGTCACGTATACAGAATACAGTATACAGTATACTACGCACAGATACTCGCCCGGTTGAATGGACGACATGTTGCTAATGACCGCACTGTCATCTGCAACAAGATGAATAGCTGCAACACGCCACCACTGCAACACGCTACCACTGCAACACGCTACCACTGCAACACGCTACCACTGACACGACACCACTGACACGACAGCACTGACATGACACCACTGATACAACATCACTGACACTACACCACTGACACTACACCACTGATACGACACCACTGACACGATATCACTGACACGGAACCACTGACACAACATCACTGACACTACACCACTGACACGACACCACTGACACAACACCACTGACATGACACGACTGACACTACACCACTGGCACGACATCACTGACACGACACCACTGATACGACACCACTGACACGACACCACTGACACTACACCACTGTCACGACACCACTGACACGACACCACTGACACGACACCACTGACACGACATCACTGACACGACATCACTGACACGACATCACTGACACGACATCACTGACACGACACCACTGACACGACACCACTGACACGACAACACTGACACGACACCACTGACACGACATCACTGACACGACATCACTGACACGACACCACTGACAAGACACCACTGACACGACACCACTGACACGACATCACTAGCACACGACACCACGGACACGACACCACTGACACGACACCATTCATACACGACACCACTGACACGACATCACTGACACGACACCACTGACACGACACCACTGACACGATACCACCGACACGACACCACTGACACGACATCACTGACACGACACCACTGACACGACATCACTGACACGACACCACTGACACGACATCACTGACACGACATCACTGACACGACACCACTGACATGACACCACTGACACGACACCACTGACACCACACCACTGACAGGACACCACTGATACGACACCACTGACACGATACCACTGACACACTACAACACTGACACGACACCACTGACACGATACCACTGACACGATACCACTGACACGACACCACTGACACGACACCACTGACACGACACCACTGACAAGACACCACTGACATGACACCACTGACACGACACCACTGACACGACACCACTGACACGACACCACTGACACGACACCACTGACACGACACCACTGACACGACACCACTGACACGACACCACTGACACAACACCACTGACACGACACCACTGACACGACACCACTGACACGACACCACTGACACGACACCACTGACATGACACCACTGACACGACACCACTGACACGACACCACTGACACGACACCACTGACACGACACCACTGACACGACACCACTGACACGACACCACTGACACGACACCACTGACACGACACCACTGACACGACATCACTGACATGACACCAGCTACAGAATTTGAATTGTTACACGTTGCTTAGTATTCTCATCGCGAGGTGCATTACAATTGTCTTCTCACTGTTCAGCTCCGTCCCTCTCTCTCTCTTCTCTTCCTCCGCTCTCATCTCTGTTTTTGTCATCTCTCCTCATTTTGCTGGCATTCAACAGGATCTTGTGTCTGCAATGTCTTTTACAATGGTCACACGCGTGGTTGACATCCCCAGTAACAATGCGTGAATGCTGGTGTTTGTGTCAGTGTGTGTCAGTGTGTGTGTGTGTGTGTGTGTGTGTGCTTGTGTGTGTGTGTGTGTGTGTGTGTGTGTCAGTGTATGTGTGTGTGTGTATATGCGTGTGTAAGTGTATGTATGTGCATGTATATATACATCGGCGTAGATTTTTGTCGAGGCTCGGGGGGATGACAGTCATCATGCATTAGTGTTCAAAGTTGACTCAGTTGGTCAATTGCATGGGACCCTCAACTATATTCAGCCTATTCAATTACAACACACATACCTCAATGAAAAGTGTATTGCGTAATAAAATTATTCACATAGTTATAATTTCTTGAATTTTTGGCCCAGTCATTTGCCTTCTATGCTTATTTTGATGATAATATACTCAATGAACTGAACTCAGCAGAATTCTCGGGGGGTATAATTGCATATTCATATCCCCCAGGCAATTTGTCGGGGGTATATACCCCCCATACCCCCCAGGATTTACGCCCATGTATATATATATATATATATATATATATATATATATATATATATATATATATATATATATATATATATATATATATGTCTGTGTGTGTGTATGTGTGTGTAAGTGTGAGCAAGTGTGTGTGTGTGTCAGTGTGTGCCAGTATGTGTGTGTATATTTTATGCGTGTGTAAGTGTATGTACGTGCATGTATATATATGTATGTGTGTATCAGTGTATGCTTGTCAGTGTGTGTCGGTGTGTGTGTATGTATGTGTGTGTGTGTGTGTGTGTGGTATGAGTGTCAGTGTTTGTGCGCGTGTGTGTTTCAGTTAGTCAGTTTGTCAGTGTGAGTCGGTGAGTCAGTGTGAGTCAGTATGAGTCAGTGTGAGTCAGTGTGAGTCAGTATGAGTCAGTGTGAGTCAGTATGAGTCAGTGTGTCAGTGTGAGTCAGTATGAGTCAGTATGAGTCAGTATGAATCATTGTGAGTCAGTGTGAGTCAGTGTGAGTCGGTGAGTCAGTGTGAGTCAGTATGAGTCAGTATGAGTCAGTGTGAGTCAGTATGAGTCAGTATGAGTCAGTGTGAGTCAGTATGAGTCAGTGTGAGTCAGTGTACCATTGTGTCAGTATGAGTCAGTGTGAGTCAGTGTGAGTCAGTATGAGTCAGTATGAGTCAGTGTGACCGGACAATATGGCACAACTTGTCAGATCACTCACAGACCGTAATGTCATCAAATCTGGTTTTTACACACACACATACACACACGCACACATACAGGCACATGCGCGGTGACTGACTGACAGACAGACATACAGACGGGCAGACGGGCACGAAGGGTGTCGTTGCCTTCATAAACATTGTGTAGACACAAAGGCATTTGCACCAGCTAACTTCACCAGACACGACAGGTTGGTCTGGTGCAAATATTCTCCCTTGCTCTGTATTCGCTCTCATGCTCTTTCTACGCAATGCAGTCGCAGGAGCCAAAGGTCACAAATTGTTGCTCGAGTTTACTAGGTAATTTAGACTCATATACCTCTTGTTTTTTTGTAATTAAAAAGCTTGAATTATGTCTAAAAATATCGGTTGCAGAGTGTTAAAATTACACAATTATATGTAAGGAAATCAATAGTAGTGTCACCCTTTCAAATGTAGGTTTCTAATATAAATATTCATATAATTACATACTATTTCACCGTGTATTTAAAATATAATTAAATTCGTAATTGCATCTCCAGTTTTCTTTGCAATTTATTTTATAAAATAAAAAAGTCATTAATTTTAACGCCATGATTTTCTCAACAAATCGAATAAATATTTATATGTACAACATTGCAAATATATGCAAAAACAACATAAACAAAAACAAATTTTCCCTTGTGCAAATTCACCTGCAATCTCCCCCAATGAAAATTAATCCGCTCCCAAAATCTATACATGTGTGTATGTGTGTGCGTGGGTATGTGTGTGTATGCGTGTATGTGAGTATGTGTGTATGTGTGTATGTGTGTATGTGTGTATGTGTGTGTGTATGTGTGTATGTGTATATGTATGTATCTGTGTGTGTGTGTCGTTCAAAATGCCACCAATACTTGACAATGGACATTGCATTACACCACTGGCGCCATCACCGTCTCATAACACCGCCGAATTCTCTCACGCCTTGCACACACACACACACACACACACACACACACACACACACACACACACACACACACACACACACACACACACACATACCGGTCGCGGCACATTCGCAAACGCGTGCGCGCGCTTTTTTGCGTTGGCGCGCGCTTTTTGTTCGCCGTGGCGCGCGTGAATTTCGCCAGGTGTATGTCTCTCTCACACACGCACATACATACACACGTATCATGCCGGCTGGTGCATTTGTCGACACGTGGTCGTTGACGGCACGTGATTGCACGTGCATACGTGGCTGTATGATTGTCTGTCTGTGTCTGTATGTGTGTGTGCGTGTGTCTGTATAAAGGAATACATTCGTATATTGAGAGCTACCGTGGACTTGAAAAACTGCAGATCCTTTAGAGCAGTGGTTTCCAAACTTTTCTTCGGCTTGTTGCCCAATTTAGCATGTTACCCCTTTTTACTAAATGTTTTCACCATTGGTATATTTAGCTCAGCTAGAAGAATCACATTTTTCCGTCGCTCCTCCATTGCCCCCAAACAAAATCTGAATTACCCCAGGGGTTAATTTACTTCAGGCTATTATCTGAATTGTGTTTGTGGTTTTGTTTTTCAATGGCGGACTTTGAGGTGTTAATTCTCCGGCACAAATATCGTTGACCAACTACAGCTCACTAGCAGAATAATAGAATTTCTGCTTGAGAATATGCAGAATATCACATAAAAAAAATCAAGCACTTTAAAAACTTCACAATATGTGTTTTGTTACTCAAGATAAATAAAATTCCCCCCGACTTTGCTTTATAATTACTTGTTTGGACATGCTAACTTTTCATTTTTTCGTATTTGCTCAATTTAGTATATATATTTTTCAAAGTCCCTGATGTTGTCAATGTCAAGGATATGATCACACTAAAAATTGACTAAAGCTCTTTGGAACATTTTGTTGGCGAATTACAATTATAATTATGAAACAAACTATTTCGACATGCTTGAACTTGTTTTGAACATGTCTGAACTTGTTCTATGCATGTCTGAACTTGTTCTAAGCATGTCTGAACTTGTTCTAAGCATGTCTGAGCTTGTTCTTAACATGTGGGGAGCTTGTTCTGAACGACACAACACTATTTTGCTATTTCTGCTAGTACAACAGACAAATAGAGCCACATTTTTGTTCAATACACCTGCGCGGCAAAATTCATCCAGCATTCTTGCTTCGCAGACCAACTATACTTCCATTACGATTCATCAAGCAATCATTATAGCAGATGATTTATGGGTTATACTCGACAAATACCGTGTCAAAGATCAACGCATGAATGTGTGTGTGTGTGTGTGTGTGTGTGTGTGTGTGTGTTGGCCAATCGAACATTAATGTGCCCACTATGCTAATGAGAAGATCATTGGGCGCCCGGCGACGATTAATGAACCAACTCCACAGGGTTTATTTGCTCTGTTGAATTTATGAATATCCACACACACACACATACACACACACACGACCTACAGACAAACACACACACACACAGACACACAGACACACTTCCATCGTGTGACATGCCGAAAGTGTGACACGTGCGTTATTTATGAACTGCGATAGTAGACACACACACACACACACACGAGCCCACACTCTGATATACATACACACAGACACACAGACACACAGACACACAGACACACAGACATGTTACCGTATTCATATATACAGAGCGTCAGGTGTAATTAGAGTGTGTCTGTGTGTCTGTGTGTCTGTGTGTCTGTGTGTCTGTGTGTATGTTTGTGTGTGTGTGTATGTGTGTGTGTGTACGTGTAGGTCACGACAGACTACAAGACGACCGATATTTGTGCGACACCACTTGACGTTATTGGTGGTGGTGGCGCGTCCAATTGGTGGCGTGCCCAGTTGTGGTGGCTCGACCAGCGTTGTCACATTGACACCCACGCATAATCGGTGGCGTAGGTGACATTTTCACCACAGTTCTGACATATCACCTCTCACACACCTTGGCGCCATCATACACCGCGAGCGGCCCCACACCATCTAAACATGTATGTATGCACACACGTGTGTGTCTGTGTGTGTGTGTGTATGTTTGAATGTGTGTCCACGTGCGCTATTCAGCACACACTAGCTAGTCTTGATGATAGCAGGAGATAAGCGTGTGGTGAATGCGAGGTGAACTCGGACAGGACCATGAATAAATTGACTTGGAACTTGAGGCCCGACTACGTCAGAGATCTGGTGTGTTCGGCATTTAAACGAATCGTTCTATGGAGCGACAAAGATATTGTATTGTATCAATTTCCATCGCTATCAAATTTCAAATTTCATATTTCATTTCGTTTCAAGAGAATAGAAAGAACACAATATATTCAAACTTATGATTGATACACATGCTGCTTATGCGTATGGGAACATCTTAACAGTGTGGCATGATGAAAAGGCTTTCATTTTTATTATTAGTTGTATATGTTATATATGTTAATGTATATTGTATGTTGAAAAGGGCAGTACAAGCCTCCAGGCTTCTTATGCCCAGCCATCCTACATTGTAAATTATTAGGTATTTTGTGAGTGAATGTTTGTGTTATGTTGGGTTTGGCAAATATATGATGATGATGATGATGACATCACTGATTCCGGCCAGAAAAATTCGACTATATATTCTCCATGGTGCGCTTAATTGTCGGAGCTATTTCAGGGTGAAAAATTCAGTCTGCCAAACTTGTATTTATCCAAAATAACAAGCTTCATTATCGTATAAATTGCGTCAATGTTAATATAGTACAAATATGTGCAATAGTTTGATGAAAAACGTAAATGAATAAGTAAATGAGAGGCAATTATAGATTTTTCAACATGTTACATATGTGGAACAAACAGAGCATTTGAAAAATACTACCGGAGAAAAGTTCAAATTTTGGGCGGGCTTATAGGAAAGTACTACTGAAAACATAGTATTTCAGGCCTGAAAAGTGGTATGGGCTCAGTGGTCAGGTGGATTTATTGACCGCAATATACGGTATATACATATCTCCGCTTTGTTTTTTCAAACAATATATCAATAAATATAGATTAGTTCTTTATAGTAAATTGAACTTTGTCATTATTGTTAGATCAATGGTGACTTTTTGTGTTTAAATTCAAAGGAAAATATCTTTGGAATGTGTAAGAGTGTGTGTGCATGTGTGTTTAGGAGTGTGCTCACCTATTTGTGCTCACCTATTTGTGCATTACGGGATATGAGCTTGCGCTCGAGCTGTCCCGTCTCCAAATCATGATTTATCTAGTTTCTCCTTGAACGATTGAATTGTTCTCGTTTTTACTGTTTCACTGTCTAAATTATTCCACTTTTCTACGCTCCTATAAGGAAAACTGTCCTGTTTGATCTTCTGTCGGCAGTGTGTGTGCTTATTGGTGTTTAAACTAAATCGTTCATTTGAATAGCCCCCTTGTTTTCTGCTTTGCTAACACTTGGACAAATCAATGGACACCACACACACACACTCTCCCTGTACGATATTCAACACAGCACATCCAATTCACAACAGTGGTCTCAAAATATGCCAACTTAGTGAAAGGCAAAACTCTATTAATATGACGCCAAACCTTAAACTTTATAATCCAATTTCCAATAAAATTTTTTTTGATGAATTTGACACGTTTATTGGAGTTGTTTCAGTACTTACAAGCTTACAATAAACATAGCACAATCGCTGGCACACACACACACATATAAATGAAATAAATTATCGCCACAGTTACGACGCAGCTGAAATCAGATACTTTTAAAATTACACCCACTTCTATATTCGAAGCACAAAACGATGTGATGTGTATGTGTACGTGTGTGTGTGTTTGCATATATGTGGCAGATTACCGATTTCAAGAGAGAAAACGTGTGTGTATGTGTGTGTGTGTGAGGTGATGGTGGCGCGGCTAGTGGTGGCGTCGATGGTGGCACGATAGACGCGACCACAAGTGCGACCACTCCAGCTGTGAAACCCACTCTCAATCGTCCAGTACATTCCCGACGCTGTACGTATGCCTGTGTGTGTTTGTGTGTGTGTGTGTGTGTCTGCGCATCTCATTGAAATGCCAATGACACACAGCTTTTCACACACACACACTGACAGACACACACACACACACACACACACACACACTGACACACACACAGGTGGGCTAGAAATCTCGTTGTCTCACGCTCAACAAATAGAGACGCACCATTTACACGATAAAAATGCAAACATCTTTATCTCGCTCGCCGCCCAATATAACCCAATAAAAAGCGAGGCGTCGTTTCATCTCATGACTGTCAGATGAGCAGGCCGAGGCAGCAGGCCACTCATCCGCCACGCTGACCTGACCTCCGGTGACCTCAGGTCGACCGGCGACAATTTATGGCTCTACTGGTGGTGTGTGAGTGGTGGCGTGTTTCAGTGGTGTCGTGTCAGTGGTGGCGTGTTTCAGTGGTGTCATGCCAGTGGTGTCGTGTCAGTGGTGTCGTGTCAGTGGTGGCGTGTGTCAGTGGTGGTGTGTCAGTGGTGTCGTGTCAGTGATGTCGTGTCAGTGGTGTCGTGTCAGTGGTGTCGTGTTTCAGTGGTGTCTTGTCAGTGGTGTCGTGTTTCAGTGGTGTCTTGTCAGTGGTGTCGTGTCAGTGGTGTCGTGTCAGTGGTGTCGTGTCAGTGGTGTCGTGTCAGTGGTGGCGTGTGTCAGTGGTGTCATATCAGTGGTGTCGTGTCAGTGATGTCGTGTCAGTGGTGTCGTGTCAGTGGTGTTGTGTCAGTGGTGTTGTGACAGTGGTGTTGTGTTTCAGTGGTGTCATGTCAGTGGCGTCGTGTCAGTGGTGTCGTGTCAGTGGTGTCGTGTCAGTGGTGTCGTGTCAGTGGTGGTGTGTCAGTGGTGTCGTGTCAGTGGTGTCGTGTCAGTGTTGTCTTGTCAGTGGTGTCGTGTCAGTGGTGTCTTGTCAGTGGTGTCGTGTCAGTGGTGTCGTGTCAGTGGTGTCTTGTCAGTGGTGCCCTGTCAGTGGTGTCTTGTCAGTGGCATGTGTCAGTGATGTCGTGTCAGTGGTGTCGTGTCAGTGGTGTCTTGTAAGTGGTGTCGTGTCAGTGGTGTTGTGTCAGTGGTGTCGTGTCAGTGGTATCGTGTCAGTGGTGTCGTGTCAGTGGTGTCGTGTCAGTGGTGTTGTGTCAGTGGTGTCGTATCAGTGGTGTCTTGTCAGTGGTGTCGTGTCAGTGGTAGCGTGTGTCATCAGTGTCTTGCCAGTGGTGTCTTGTCAGTCGTGTCGTGTCAGTGGTGTCGTGTCAGTGGTGTCGTGTGTGAGTGGTGTCGTGTCAGTGGTAGCGTGTGTCAGTGGTGTCTTGCCAGTGGTGTCTTGTCAGTGGTGTCGTGTCAGTGGTGTCGTGTCAGTGGTGTAGTGTCAGTGATGTCGTGTCAGTGATGTCGTGTCAGTGATGTCGTGTCAGTGATGTCGTGTCAGTGGTGTCGTGTCAGTGGTGTCTTGTCATTGGTGTCGTGTCAGTGGTGTCGTGTCAGTGGTGTCGTGTCAGTGGTGTCGTGTCAGTGGTGGTGTGTGTCAGTGGTGTCATGTCAGTGGTGTCGTGTCATTGGTGTCGTGTCAGTGGTGTCGTGTCAGTGATGTCGTGTCAGTGGATTTTTTACGACAATTACAATTAATCTAGAAGCATAACAAACAAAAAATCGTTGCAGTGCAAATTCATTCAAAAACTAGATTGACGTGAACAATTCGACCAAAAACAAATAAATCTACAGCATTTTTCCAGCGAGTTTTTTTCGCTAGCTGAAAGTGGTCATACATCACAACCGCGCGCCCAAACACACACACACACACACACACACACACACACACACACACACACACACACACACACACACACACAGAATATACCCACCCTTCATCGATTGGTCAACAACTCAACAAACGTGTATTGCGTCAATTAAACGCAATCTACACGCATACCACAGCACACACACACACACACATACACACACACACACACACATGCATGCATACACTAAGGCATTTAAACACCTTGGCTTAATCAGGTGCCGATTGAAACATAACCTGTCCATCTCCGAAGAGATGAGTCACACCTTGATGTGTTATTTCCTTAGTCCCTGGCATGCGTGTATGTGTGTGTGTGTGTGTGCGTGTGTATGTGGCTGATTAGCCGCGCGCGTGCGTAAGCGTGTGTGTGTATGTAAGTGTGTGTGAGTGTGTAAGTGTGTGTGTGTGTGTGTGTGTGTGTGTGTGTGTGTGTGTGTGTGTGTGTGTGTGTGTGTGTGTGTGTGTGTGTGTGTGTGTGTGTGTGTGTGTGTGTGTGTGTGTGTGTGTGTGTGTATTTCTGTTGGACAAAAAGGTGTAGACCGTGCAATCAGTATATGCCCACACTTCATGTATAAATTATACACACACACATGCACATACATACACATGTGAGTGCATGTATTTGTTTGTGTAATTTACCTGGAGACAGGTATTCAAGCTGCGCTGGTAATTAGGGAGATTTCTCGCTAAGAAATGTGAAATATCATGAGGTTACAACAAGGTTTTAGGTTATCAAGAAGAGGTAAAAGAGACTTCTGTAAAAATCAAAACTATTCACGCCTTTATGCATATCAAGGATTCTCTTTTTTAATTTATATTTTTCATGCAGAACGTGTTTTAGTGGTAGGTCTTAATTTTTTGCTTTAGTTTGTCTATTTACAACCAAGAGTTTTGGCAAATTCGCCTAATGAGAATGAAAAACAACATTAAATCGAAAAACTTGTCATTTTTAGGCATCAATTATGACATTTATTGGCATATTATGCATTAAATGCACACTACAATGTGGCCAACCATAACTTTATAATAATATTTACTATATCATTTACACATTAGCCGTATTCCTGAGACCAGTGGTTCTCAACCTGTGTGGGCAATTCCCCACTGGTGGGGAATGGAAGAGTCACCAAGTGGCAAGCTAAAGGTCGGACAGAACAGGACAACTATGTGTGCTTTATCTATACAAAATCGTTTATTTTTGTTTCTTATGACCTCTTGACATTTACTCTGATGTAACAACTGAATTTATTGAATTTATCAGCGCTGTTGTGTGGAAAATGAAGAGATGGCTCATTAAGAAGTGGGGAATCAGTGAGAAAAAAAGGATAAGAACCACCGTTCTAAACAATCACAAATAATTAGAATACTAAAATTCGTTCAACATTTCTCAACTGTGTGTTGGAGCTCATTGAATTTTTTCAGTGTATTTTTTCGTGGCCATGCATTGTGTATTGTTGAGTTTACACAGTGACTCAAAATACGTGATACTGCCTGGTACCGACGCCATAGCCATTCTGCAGGACTCCAAAGCTCCAAAATTCAACGAAGCCGCCGCCGAAGGCACCTCTGCAGCACGGTTGCAGAATGCAGAACGCTTCCATGATGCAAAAGCTCTACAACTACGTTTCAGCCATGGTGGTAACATACATTCACTCTCTCTCTCTCTCTCTTTCTCTCTTTCTTCAAGTCAGCCTACCAGAACGACTTTGGTCGTGTTGTAAATTCAGTTTCGAGCTCAGTTTGCTCGTTTGAGCAGTGAGCTCGTTCGTGGACTCGGTGGTGTAGTGGTAGCACACCCACCTCAAGCGGGAGGTCCGTGGTTCGAAGCCCGGCGGAGGAGAATTCCTTGGGCGAATTCTATAATCCACCATGTCCACCCAGCAGTAAATGATGGTACCAGATATCAGTCATGTGTTGTGTCATGCATTCTGGGGAGGTGGCCCTCTCTAATACGTCTTCCGTCCTTGTGGCGTCATAGCGTGGAGAGGGACGGTTCTGTGATGGCAGCGAGCTGCACGGGACACACCTGTGTGTGTTCATAAGCTCCGGCTTCTTCCCGTGTAGCAGCTGTCACTTAGGCATTTATCCTTTAACCTTTAAATGTTAAATGAAAACCTTTAAATGACCACACATCACCACACACATTTGGGAAAAAAAATCAAGTACATTATATTCTTGTGATAACATGTCGTACATGAATACATACATTTTGGTTTTTTACAAAGTTCATGAATTCTATTAAGATTAAGCCTTTTTTTGGCTGTCAAATCAGTTTTTAAATCATTTCTCTATAGATTTACCAATATCTCATAGAAATTTACACCAATATCTGAATGAAATCTCAAATTAAATGCGAATTAAATACACAGCTGAGATGCAAATAATAGCAATAAAAATGAACAAAAGTATAACTGACACACGAATGCATGTGCCTGATCGATTGAGCAACTCCCTTTTCTGCTAATCAACTTTTACTGTGCAGTCCGCTGTGCAATAATTGCAATATTTTACACTCGGATAGCTAAAATCTAGCGCCTTATCCACTCAACTACACCAGTAGATATACGGTATCATATGGGCACAGGGTTGCATAGCGGAACTTGACAAAATATTGCCATACAGAACAATATAATTGCCTCCACTGCCCATATATGTAGTCACATACCAGTTCATAGTCTTCTGTATGAATGTCTGTGTCTGTGTGTGTGTCTGTGTGGGTGTGTATGTGTGTGCAATGTTGCACTACTTGTCAGCGGCGGCGATCTTGCAAGCGGCCAGGCAGCAGACGTCTGACTTGATCAATATACTTGTCGGACGCTTGCACGACGATGTTGCACGTCCACGATGTGGCCGAGAAAAATGCATCACAGTCAATGCACGGTCATCTATTAGCGAGAGCACGCCCGCCATCAGGGTCTGGCATCTCAGTGCACTCGGTCCTAGTGTAGTCAGGCGTGCACGCGACCTTGGTTGATAGCCGAGGTCTCTCTAGTTGTCCCAGACATGTGCGATTACAAGGAACACTATCACAAGGAAAGGATCATCTTGAAGCGGAGTCTATGAAAAAGATACATACATGCGCAATGAACATGGACACACTGCTAGGATCAAACACACTACCGGAAAACACTAGATAATACATAAAAAGACACACCTATACATATACTTACTTCGCACAGGCCTATCACAAATAATATATAACACAATTATTGAAACCCAATACCAGAGCCGATCGACTTCTGTTAGCAAGACGTGCGCCCTTAAAAATAGGAAGACGAAAACGAGTGCCCTTAAACTAGGAAATTAAAATTAGGAAAATTTGGAGAACGTGTGTCCTTAAACTAACATGTGTGATTCAGTGCAAGCGCGTAGATTTGTGTCGAGACTCGGGGGGATGACAGCCATCAAGTGCTCAAGGATGACTCAGTTGGTCAATTGCATGAGATCATCAGTATTCTTCGACCTATTGAATGGGAATACACATACCTCAATGAAAAGTATATTGCATAAAACACACACACTTGTTTGGGTATTGTTACTTTTTTGCTATGCTGATTCTAATGATAATATACCCAATGTGAACTGAGCTTAGCAAAATGATTGGAGCGGGTATAATTGCATATTGCATAATTGCATTGCATATTCATACCCCAGTCAATTTGTCGGGGGGGGGGGTATATTACCCTCCATACCCACAGGACTCAGTGCAACATAATCAAGTTATATTTGGCGCATTTTTGTTTTGTCTTTGCAATAATTTGCCCTTTTGGATCTCCTACATGTTTTTGTATATGCGCTTTCATTTTGAGCTTAGTTTTTTCAGTTTAATTTGATTTGCTTATTTCATCCTAAGCCTTCGCATTCCTGATTATACACGATTGCTTCGTAAACTCTCTCCCTACATATTTTGGTTAGCTTCCAGTACACATGGGGGCCACCGCACAGGGTGGTAATAGTGCACTTTCACTCTTCCCCCATGCTACTGGATTTGCCTGTAATTATTATTACCAATACTATTTATAATAATAAAATCAGACCCCAACTTATGCCCGTCGTAATTTCAAATGCTTGGCTTTTCCGGATCAAACTTCCGGACAAACTTGTGTGACACCTAGTTGTTGTGCATGTGTGTGTGTGTGTGTGTGTGTGTGTGTTTATTTGTGTGTTTGTTGGACTTTCACGCGTCAACCCAGAGCCAACAATAGCCACGGCGTGACGTCACTGAAAGCTGAAATGACTCACCGATGCCTGGCCTCTGCAATATTTCCCGATCGGATGTGCACGAAATTGCACACACACACGCACACACACACACACACACACACACACACACAAGCACACACACATATGCCATCAAATGAAACGGCATATAATTCTGCACGAAAACTCAAGCATCTATCGCTCATCCCAAAAAGTATATTCGTGTGCCTGCCATACTGTGTGTGTGTGTGTGTGTGTGTGTGTGTGTGTGTGTGTGTGTGTGTGTGTGTGTGTGTGTGTGTGTGTGTGTGTGTGTGTGTGTTTGAGTGAGTGTGTGTGTGTGTGTGTGTCTTTGTGTGTGTGTGGCGTTGTTGGAGGCGATAGTGACGCGACTTGACTGCTAAGTGGCGCACAAGTTGACATATTCAGTGTTTGTGTGTGTGTGTGTGTGTGTGTGGGTGTGTGTTTGTGTTTGTGTGCACGCGCTCTGACCTTTCAACACACACACACACACACACACACACACACACACACACACACACACACACACACACACACACACACACACACACACACACACACAAACACACACACACACTGGCGTAGACGGAAAAGAAAGAGAGCCAACCAGATGAAGGCAGTAGTCGCAAGAACACTGCGACCCAAAAGCCCGATAAAACAGGGCAAACTGTGAGACGACTACGCCGTTTTTGCGTGTTTGGCCGTTTTTGCGTGTTTGGCTGTTTTTGCCGACGACGAATGCCAGTTGCCAGTTGCCAGTTGTTGCTAGAACATCGCTCACACGGCTGCCAAGTCTAACGGACTTGCTGTGGCTGGCCCAGAGCCGGTCACAAGAACAGCGATCGAACGCTCTCTGTATCTCCTGCCAGTGCTGTGGCTGCTCTGTGACATAAATCATTGCAGCCACACGATTGATCTGAGTTGGCATCGAGACCACGCACGCCGTCCACCACTGGTGCCGATAATGCGACACACACACACACACACACACACACACACACACAGACGCACACGAACATGACAACCGAAGTGTTTTTCGTTCGGTGACGTATGCACTTTTGTGCGTGCGTGTCAGCGATGCGTTAGAAAAGTCGCACAACCAGATGGCGCTGGCATCCGGACTACGACAGCCACTTGATCATGGACATGTTTCACCTGCTGGTGTTTGTCTGTGTGTGCGTGTGTGTGTGTGTGTACGAAGATGGGTAGGGGGTATGTTTGTGCAACGTTCTCACGCCAAGCAGCGGTAGATTTGTCGGCATCTGGTCTTAGGAGAGACGCTAAGATGAGGATGAGCCAAATATCATGATGATCTTGATACCGGTTTAGATCGAATTGCGGCCATGTGTTTAGTTGGACAAATTTTTGTGTCGATTCATAAGTGGATATGGGGTACATTTGACACGTGTCATTAGAAGCAATCCAATCTCGTGAGATCTCACGCAATATTCTAATGAGATCTGTTGCCCCTCTCTCAAAGTGTGATAGCTGAGGTGTGTCGTTTGTCTTTTAGTTTCATTCTTTTTTATTTTTCTGCCATGTTCAGTCTGTAAATGTTGTTCCGTTTAGTTTAGCTTCGACCGCTCATCTGTGCTACAGAGGTATAGCTGACACACATTTTTCTCATGCCAGTGGTTCTGACTTCATTGAATGAGAATAATTATAAGGATAGAAACGGCCACAATTAACATCGTTAGCTTCTACTTATTATACTTTGTATAATTAGTCCTCATTTCTCGAACATTGACACACAAACACACATACATACACACACAAACAGACGCACACTCGCACCACATCAGTGTGTTTAGCAATGTGTCGTTACGTCACATCACTTGGCCTTGGGTCCAACATCGTCGGAGATCAGCCCGCAGCCCGACTATTTCCGATCGCTGATTGATTCGCAGTGAGATCGCAGAAGCGACACCTCGATGGTGTCTCTGACTCCGCTAATAATCGCAAACGTACTCCAATCACCTGTGTCTCGGTCTGATTTGTCCAAATTGATTCTAATTTCCCGAGCAGGCGCCTTTGGTGACAACGAACCGTGCCATTACGTCAGCTGGCGCCTCAAAGGTCGCCTCACACGCCACCACAGGCATGCCGCCACCACTGACGCCCACACCATAGGCACTGTGGTCCAGATAATGAGAGCGGACCAGCTGGCATAATCAGGGAACAAATATCTGTTCTGTTTACGTTGATGATACATCACTGACAAGTTCCAGAGCGTCCTGTTAGATCGACGGTGTGCTCCTGGACTCTGCCGCTGCGCGCCGACGCTTTCTTCTCACCGTGCTCATCTCGTCTGGATTTCCAGTGTAGATTTGCCGGCGGACAGTGCGTTTCCGGCGCATTGGTGTTGATGGACGAAGGAAATTACAACACACTGATATGGAGAGCGAGTCAAAGACACCGCAACATTAATGCTAGTACGTCAAAAGCGCCAAACTCGGAAATTCCTCCGTGATTCAATGCTCTCATTTCTACGACAGTATGTTTCAGTTAGTCGAGTGTGTGTGTGTGTGTATTAGTGTGTGTGTGTGTATGTGTGTGTTTATGTGTGGAAGTGTGGATACCTCATCAATGTATAGTGTAGGCTGCATAGAGTTTACAGACATACCGCAAAACCCGGAATCATTAGCAGATTTGACTCAATAAACCACTATGGACACGTTTTCTTGTTCTGGATGCGCTCTGAACGGTTTAACGCATCGTACACGGTGCGGGAACTTCGTGTTTCAGCACAAAAGAATTGACTCTGTTCGTCTGCTGGCTGTCGAGCACTGGAAACGACTCAATATAACCATGTCGTGCGGTTTGACGGACCATATAAAGTCAGGAGGTTGCGTGCAACAGTGAGAAACAAACCGGATTGAGGGAAAGCAAGTCCAGATGAAGATATCCGGTCTTTTGCACGCGTTCATACACACGCTGTCGTCTAACCCAGGTCGTTTCACGTTACTCTCAGCCGACCAGCTCCTGAATATAACGGGAATCGCTTGTGTGCTAGATATATCACCTGACCCAGCTCAAGTCCAGGGGAACATTGGTCTCTTCGGCAATCTCTTCGGCCATGTCTTTTGGATCTAGATTGCTGTGTTCCTGTTCACCTCTTGTCTAGAATCGGTCCTAACTCGGGTGTATATATGTGTGTGTGTGTGTGTGTGTCTCTCTCTCTGTGTGTGTGTGTGTGTGTGTGAGGGTGTGTGTGTGTGTATGTGTGTTGACCGGTTCTTGGTGAAGTAGTGCATTGATGCCGACCGGGAGACCGACCACTAACACTCCACGACTGTTCCAATTGCAAATGTTCACCAGGATGTGGGTAGATTAACCGGACACACACACACACACACACACACACACACACACAGACGATCTCGAACTCGAGTTATCATGAGGTTCAACGGTTCAGCAGCTCAGTGAGATGCACCAGACATATGTGTGAGTACAGTGATATAGTGTTCGAGTTGATCTGATGATGCAATGTCAAACTGGTTCGTGAGTTCAGCTTAGCTGCGATGTCAACAATATTAGACAGAACCGACCTTTTGCTTCCGCATTGTCATTCCCGCATTGAGATGTTGGAATTGAAAACCTATTTGTACACACCCATTTGTACTGAGCTATTTGTTTAGCACAGGAGATGAGCTGTGCTCGTACTGTCCTGTCTCCAATCAACCCTCTAGTAACCTATCTTCCCTATCCTGTGTGTGTGTGTGTGTGTATGTGTGTGTGTTTATATTTTCTATTTCGCTTAAATATAGTGAATCATTTTAGAAAGAATTGTACTCTGGGACCTTTTTCAAATCTGTGTCGGTGGCTGTCAACATTTCAACCATAAATAAACTACCATTTAATAACTCTGGTGGCAAGAAATTCCTCGCAGAATACAATGCTATTAAAATATATTTAAAATACTTACTAATACTCCTTCCTTGATTAAGATACACTGAAGCTGAAGCTGACTAGGTCTCAGTATTGCGTATGCATGTGTGTGTGTGTATGTGTGTGTGTATGTATGTGTGTATGTGTGTGTGTGCATGTGTGTGTGTGCCTGTGTGTGTGTGCATTGAGCCCATGTGATGGGTAATCTTCGATAGCACACACACACACACACACACAAGCACATACACACACACACAGACAGACACACAAACACACAAATGTACATATTGTTGCAAATAACATACGTATTGCACCTGCATGGTCTGTTGGTTTCAACTCTGCATTATGTACAACCGCGCAACACGATGTATTGGTCGCACACCGATGTGCTCGTGTGTGGCGGTGTGTGTGTGTGTGTGTGTTTCCGTTCACACACACACACACACACACACACACACACACACACACACACACATACACACAAGCACACACACACACACACACATACACACACAGCGATATTGGTCGCTATGTTTCGTGAGACATGCACAAATTTATCGAGGTTCGGCCTATTTGTTCGGCGCACCTTACTTTACACACACACACACACACACACACACACACACACACACACACACACACACACACACACACACACACACACACACACACACACACACACACACACACACACACACACACACACACACATACACGCGGGTAGAGAGACATTTAGACGCATTGGTGCATGGTTCAATATGGTACCGCTGGAAAGAACAGAACAAGGCTATATTAAAAGTGATTCGGCGCTACGCGGCAAACACATAGATATACAGAGAAAAAATAAGAGAAAGAGTGAGAGAGAGAGACAGAGAGACAGAGAGAGAGAGGACAAGAGGAATTATGAAAGCTTTCGCGGCTGCGAATAAAAACATGAACAGTGGCGGATTCAGCCCCCCAGATTTTGGGGGCTGAATTATGTATGAGTGACTAGGTAGCGTGTGAAGGTCATGACTTGGGGCATTTTTCACACTGATATATATACACACATTACACACACACAATAATGAGAGGATATGCTTTGCTATAGTGCTTGTATCAACAAATTCTACAGAAAGATATTTTTCCGTGATTTCTTTTAGTGAGTCTCGTGGTTATGAGGAGTTGATGGAAACATTTGGCAGGGGATCAAGCCCCCGGAGGCCCCCCCTCTGGATACGCCAGTGGATCTACAGGAAAAATGGCAATGTTCAATGAGAAATTCCTTAACGACATGCACTATTGATACGACAACTTCTTTCTAGCTTCTGTAATTATCCAGCCTCTTCCAGTCTGCATGGGTGAACAGGTCGGGAAAAAATCATAATATAATTTCCACCTGTCGTCTTTCTGAGCTGTTTTTTGCTCTACGCAAGGCTATTTTTGCCCAAGCTCTTCTGTCCAACATCGAAACCTCTACTGTCGGTGTGTGTGTGTGTGTGTGTGTGTGTGTTGACAAGTTGTGCCTTGATCGTGACACGTTGCAATCGACATTGCAACGGCCGTGTCCGGGAGGTGCGGCAAATTAGATTGCACACGCGGGCGCGCGCGCGGTCGTGCAACCAGTGTTAGCGGACAATGTGAAATTGCCACCGCACTTTAGTCGTGCATTTTTTTGCTGCCAACTCAGTCAGGCTACTCCTAGCTATAGCCACTCCTAGCTACGGCTAGTGCATTTCCATTCGGCATGCTGTCCAGTTCTGTTGAGTGGCGATATTGTAGAATACAATTGTTCATTCCGTTAAAGCTTGAAGTTAATAGTTATTTAGTCAATCGATAAATTAATCAACTTGTTTGCAAATTAGTATGTTTTCTGGAAAATTACAATTCAAATATGCCACGGTTGTAGATTTTGCAATTTAACTAAGACATGCGTTAGTATTTTTTCTCATAGAAAAATTTAACTTTTACCGTACAATTTCGTTAATGCATTTATATCGAGAATAAGCTATAGCATGTATTTCTTCTTGGTTTTCGGCTTCCAAAGTTTTTGCAATTTGACATTCCTCTTGTTAATGCTCCAAGCCGACTTGCAAGTATTATTAACTATTGATTAATTATAATTAAGGTAGCGTGTGAAGGTCATAACGTGGTGCATTTTCCACATTGATATAGACACACACAATGATGCGCGAATGTTTTGCGATAATGCTTATATCAACAAATTATACAGAAATAAATTTTTTCGTGACCTCTTTTAATGAGCCTCTTGGTTATGAGGAGTTGATGGAAACATTTGAGGGGCTTCAGCCTCCTGATCCCCCTCTCTGGATCGGCCAGTGTACGCCAATCCTTTTCCTACCTAATACAGAATACACAGCTTGAAATATATGCCAGTATTGCTCAGTGGTTACCGGGTGCGATAAATATGAGCGATAAACGATAATTATCGCTGAGGTCAAACTTTTTGTCGTTTATCGTGTATCGCAAAGTTCTAAGAAATTATCGCTCATATACTCATCGCTAGATCCAAAAATGCGGAACGATAAACGACAAGTTCAAAGGAATTTTGTAAAAATTAAGAAATGTGCACGGCGGCAATAGTCATAACAGCCCGCCTAACGTTTCCAGACCAGTTCAAGCTGAGAGTATATACATATATATATATATATATATATATATATATATATATATATATATATATATATATATAGGGTGGAGACTAGAAAGATCAACACTGGCTTGCAAGTGAATCCCGAAAAACCTCATATGAGAGATGCCAAGTGTGTGTGTTTGCTGGCCAATCACATTATTATTAACAGCTGAAGTGCGCCAGTCTCGCTGGAGTTATCGAGTTAGGAGGGTGTGTGCCGCTTTCACCCATGCACCTTGACCCACCCCAACCATGGTCCTTTCATGTTGAAGCATGTGGCCCTTGCCCTTGAAGAAGACATCAAGGAGAGGTTCATCAGGAAGATCGTCACCTCCATCACATCCACACCTAACAGTGGCGGATCCAGGGTGCAATTTTGGCAGGGGCTGAAATTTGGGGTGCTCAGTCGTGTACATGCATCATTATGCAGCCTCTTTGCGACAATGTTGATATCAACAACTTCTGCAGAAAAATATTTCCTTTGACCTCTTTTAGTGAGCCTCTCGGTTATGAGGAGTTGATGGAAACATTTTTTGGGGCTTCAGCTCTCTGAGCCCCTCTCTGGATCCGCCAGTGACAACTGACCCTCTCTCTTCCAGCCAGAACCAGGACATGGTGACAGGAAAGTCTAAAGAAGCCAGTGACGACCCATTTGCCCTCCTGTGTCACGGAGGAGGGTGGGGCCAACATTGAGGAGCTGATCTAAAAGGAGGTGAACAACTGGGGCAGGAGCAAGGTGGCAGAGGTGAAGCCTGGGCAATTCCCCAGCATGTACTGGGAGAAGTGATCTCGCTCATCATCAAGTACAACACGGCGTTGCCCAGCTCTGCTGCCGTGGAGCGAATGTTCAGCACTACTGGTGATGTCCTCAGGCCCAAGCATGCACGCATGACCAGCGACAGGTTAGAGAAGCTGGTCTTCACCAAGGGAAAAATGCAGCTCCTGGATGCTGTCTTGATGATGGAGAGGAAGGAAGGAGAGTGTGAGTCAGAAAGACTAATGTGGAATAGAACTTTTAGGCCATAGACTGGTTCCAGTGACAGTTTTTGTCTAGTTAAATATATTTTCACTGTGAAAAAATTGTTTGTATGGTTTTTAATATTTAAACAAAATATATTTCTGTGATGTGATCGCTTCCAGTGAGAGAGAGTGTGTGTGTGAAAGATTGTGTGTGCGTGAATGTGTTAGTGTGTCTATATGTGATCGTGTATGGTTGAATTGTATACTGCGTGCGAGAGTGTGTGAGCGAATGTGTATAGCTGTGTCGGTAAGTGTGTGCAGTTGTTTCGGTGTGTGTGTGTATGCGTTTGTCGAGTATGCATGTCCCGCGGCGGCGAGCGATTGACCGGCTCGCCGCTGATTGGTTGTTGCGGCGGGTGAGGACTGTGCGTGTGTGTGTGTGTGTGTGTGTGCTCCCGTGTGTCACGGTGTGAGCTTGGAGTCTTGTTCGTGGTGCGATTGTGGTGTGACCTCTTGTAGGCGCGCGTGGGGTAGTGATGCCCACGCGCGCCTGTCTGTAATATAATTTAGTCTCTTCAGTTTCTTTTACAATTACTTATCGTTTATCGCTTTTGTTATCGCAAGTTGACATATTTTATCGCTATCATTTTATCGTTATATCGTTTTATCGCAGGTTGGGTTTTGAAATTTGTTATCGTGCATCGCAAGCTGGGGAAAAATGTATCGTTTTATCGTTATCGCAAGTTAGAAATGAAGTTATCGCAGAATGCAATGGTATTGCATATATACTTCTTTTCCCAGTCAGCTGTAAACAACATTCCATTTGAAGCAAACCAAACTAGTATTTACTTGAAGAAACATTATACCTAAACGTCAGTACACGACATATGGATGTCATATATTCACGCGATAAAATTTATAAATCAAAACCAAGAAATACTATATATATATATATATATATATATATATATATATATATATATATATATATATATATATATAAGCTCAGCCTATATTCAGCTGCGCCTTCAAGTTGCACCAGAAACAGTGAGGCATTCATCAGCGACAAGAGACTGACAGTCAACAATATACATTGCACAAACACACACACACACAAACACACACTAACACACACTAACACAGCACGCATACAAACCAGACATACACACGAACAAAATACCAACACCTATATGCTGACACATACACACACACACACACACACACACATGAGACACAGCAAGGGAGATTGTGTGAACGCTTTGTCTATGAACATGTTGCACTGCCTACGCCGATGACTGAGAGTGGATTCGTGGTGTTGCGTATACGACCAATTTGCATACAATGCTCAAGTCCCTGTCCATATGTGTATGTGTGTGTGTGTGTGTGTGTGTGTGTGTGTGTGTGTGTGTGTGTGTGTGTGTGTGTGTGTGTGTGTGTGTGTGTGTGTGTGTGTGTTTGGACTGGGTCACACGGTTGATCATTGCACGTTGTTCGAGTGACTGGTGAGCAGAGGCGGTGCCAGGACATGCTGCTTTTTTGGGGGTGATGAAAATATTGATCGAGATAATTCGACAACATCTTTATGGGCCATCCTTTTTTATTGTCAAGTTTTTCGACACAATAGCCCAGTCTAATCTATCATATCTCCCTCCCCCCTATATATGCGACCTGACAATGGTATTGCTGAAGGCAGGAGACAATGTCAAATACGGTAGGCCAGCGACTGTGACATAATCTCAAAACGCCTCTGTAAGCTCATTTGCGTTCCCGCTCAACGAATACGCATAAACAATATGTGTGTGTGTGTGTGTGTGTCCGGGTAAATACCACCCAATCGACGGGCAAAAATAAAATTTGGCTTATTGCACCACAGTTGTGATATGTTCAGTCGTCTGCTAGGCAAAGTCGAACTTCTAGCACACATACATACAGCACCTTGCACCTTGTGCCAATACTTCGTACGCATGCATATACATACACGCTTACCTACACGAATTCACACACATACACACACACACACACCCACACACATCTGGGTAAACATCAACATAGACGCCCGGCAATGAAAAAATACAATGGCAGACTGATGCGCATGGCTTGCCAAAGGTAATTTGCATACGATCCGATCATATGCATAACAAATCTGTACAAGATAAAGACGCAAGCCTGGTACAGCGCGCAACTTCACTAGTACGACGTAACATCGGAGGTAAACTACGGTTGTGACGACTGAGAGCGTATCGAACACGTCTCGGAGAAACATCTTGCCTCAACAGCTGATCAAATCAACTCTGCCAAATGCTGGCATCAACGGACAGACTTGCCTCTTATTGGCCATGGACGAAACACCGAATACTAATAATACTGAATATAACTCAAGCGAAAGCTGAACGCTCACACGGTTGTCAATTTGTTGCCGAGCAACGGTCCAAGTTGACGAGTCAATTGAATAGAGAGGACGCTACAGAAATGTGACGATGCGTGCTGCTCGAATCGAGACGGAATCGCCGGCGTGATGTTGGCTCACGTACGGGCCGTCAAATCCAGCGGCACTTCCACAACGCCAGCAGATCGCACATCTCCCATCATCGACGAGGTAGCTAGGCCTGTTGCGGCGGCTGCTGTTGACGGCGAAGAGCAGGTGGACAGAGCGTCGTGGTCATCCTCTCGGCTGCAGTAAGACGCCGCCTCACTGGCCACGCTGTCCGTGTCATGACGGTCAGTCGTCGGAGTGATAACCAGAGGACGAGCCGACAGGTCCATTGGCTGCTGCTGCTGATGGTGATGATGATGGAAGTGATGGAGGTCGAACGCAGCGGTCGGCGACGCGACGGACACTGTCGTCTCGGCAAGCGGTGATAGTCGCGCCGAATTGAACGGCACTTGCCGGATGCGACACGGCTCCTGTAACGTGTGCGGCTTGTTCAGTTGCTGGCTGTTAAGCGATGCGGCCGCTGCCACGGCCGCCGCCGCCGCCGTAGCCGCCTTATGCTGTTGCTGCTGCTGCTGCTGGTAGAGTTCGGTGAGCTGTGCCGGCAGGTAAGTGGGCGCAAACAGCAGCTTATGCTGTTGCTGCTGTTGCTGCTGCTGAATATGCTGTTGGTAGGCGGCCGACGGGAACAATGAAGCATAAGCGGACGACTGCAGGGCGTTGGCGAATGGCGAGAACGGCAGTCCGACGGACGCGGCAGCGGCAGCGGCCAGCGGAGACAGGAAGGCTGCAGTGGCGGCGGCTGCAGTCGGCTTGTCGTAGAGCAGATGCGGCGACAGAGCGCTGGTGTAGGCGGCCATGCGTCCAGGCAGCGTGATTAGCGGTTGAACGGGCGCAGGAGGCGGTGTCTTGCCGTCGGAAAGTTCGGCCAGCGACACCGGACTAGTAGCGGCCGCCTGCGATGCGTCCGAACTCGGAGACACCGACATCTGCAGGCCGGACGTTATCGGAGATACGCCGGCACCGTCCGTTGGTCGAGAGACAACCGTTGTGGCGGCAAACGGTGGACACATGCTGGCGGATGAAGCCGCCGCCGAAGAGTCCAGCGACTGAGCCTGCTCTTGCATCAGGCAGTGGATCTTGAACCAGTTGCTGCGACGGCCGTAGCGCGATCCCGACTTGGACATGCCGACCACAAGACACTTGCGCAGACGGCACGCTTTGCACGAGGTGCGGTTCTTCTTGTTAACCACACAGCGACCATTGTTCTTGCATTCGTTCAACGACGACAAGTTGTTGTAGGTGCGTCCGAAGAACGACTGCATACATTCAACACATACACACACACACACACACACACACACACATAGAGAGAGACTTAGAGATGTAACCTCAGTATTTTGCTTGGGCAATTCAATGCAAACACGCACACAAACGACAAAAAAAATTCTAATCAAAACGGTGCAACAAGGATGTGAATATGATTAGTTTATTGGTGTAGTTACTTCATAATTTTTGCAATAAAACATGAAAGACACTGCGATAAGTATATTTACAAATACACCCAGGTCTAGAACAGTATATAAACGAAAAATTACTTTTGTGAGTCACTTCACACGCAAAATATGATGTCGTCTATGAGAATTAACAGGCACGCTAGATTGGCATACATGTCTTGTTTGTTAATTAGCGCTGAGATTACGGTGCAGCGGTGGAAATTCATGCCAAGTCGACCATGTCATCGTGACCAGCGCAGTGTCGACACAAACCAGCCGTATTATCGCTGACAATGCGAATTCTACGTCTTACCGCCATCCCGCCCCTCACACACACACACACACACACAGTCTCTCTCTCCTCTCTCACCCTCTCTCCTCCCAGCCAAGCCATGACCCAATCAGAGAATGGAGCACGACCCATGACCAATCCACAATCCAATCGGCCATGTGGAGCACTTTGCTCAATCCCATTCAACCACACGCGCATGTCTGTATGTGTGTGTGTGTATGATATGGATAGAGGAATTGGAGAGAGCGGAGGAGCTTTTGCAGCAAGTTCGTGCAACACAGCGCGGAATGTCGCTCAGTGCGACCGCGATAGTAGCGGATTAGCGGCCGATCACGACTCGACACCGGATTAATGGACTGACGGTGCTTTGTTTAGCTGACCCTCGCGCGCATGTCTTCATGCACAGCAGAACGGCACTATCAAAAAGCAGCAGTGGGCAAACTACGGCCCGTAGACAGCCCGCCATTTAGCCCACCAGACCATTCAACCGGTCCGCCAAGCTTCATAAGGTCGCCAGGTTCTTGAGACATCAGTTGCCGCTCATTGAATTGTGATTAGAGGGCTTTGAATTGTGATTTGTGGATTTACGTTCCACCTTTGTTTAATCTTATGCACCTTATGCACTTTTTGTACTCCTTACCTAGCTTTGTCTAACGCCATTACTGTGCTCTGTTTAACAGCTTGTGAAAAGCGTACAAATTCTATATAAAAAACCGTAGCTTGGCCCTCGGTATGATAAGAAATATGAGTAGCGAATAATTTTTCTGAAAAGTTTGCCAGCACTGTGGGCTACTGTGATCGTGTGCACAGTGTGACTTTTTCCCTCTTGATCTCAACCGGTTGACGACGGTTCGAATCCGGGTCACGCAAATCACCCCTGTTCATTACCCAAATTCACTCGCAAACACACCAACACACGCACATACACATACACACACACTTTTTGAGTCTCACTCGAAACTATTTTTGCATCCTTCCTATACTACTTTTACATACACGAGCATTCATCCATGCATACGTGCGCGTATTCGTGTGCGTGTGTGTATGTTTGCGTGTGTGTGTTCATAAGTGTATCCGCTTTTCGAGCACAAGGCGGTGACGTGGTGTAAGCGCCACACCTCCGGAACAGAAGCGGTACCAAGACATGACACCCGGGGAGAGAAAATCGTACCACGCTCCTGTCATAAGCTCAGTCGAATCCTACACGAATCGCTTCTCCGGTAGCTTATCTGTAGCGATTTATCTCTCAGTCTTATTACATTTTTCTCATTCACTCTTCATACGAAGGCAGGACTTGGATATCCTACTCGCTCATCAGAAGCTGACTTGGAGAGTTAGTGTCCATGGATGGGCGTGGTAAGCCCTACAAACACCTCCGCTTGCACACGCCCTTGAACGGCCCCGAGAAGGAGGAGATCTGGCCAGGTGAGATGTCGGAGGGCTGGCACACAAGACATGATGACAGTGAGGTCGTATACAGGGCCCAGTATTAACTGCGCTCGATAACAATTGCCTTACAATCCAGGCCACGGCACCAGACGACCCAGGGATGCTGAGAGGGAGGCCACCGTGAGATGAGCGGTTTTACGGTGCCATGCGCGTGTGATTTTCCATGAGCCCTGACTTCGTCTGGCTTCGAAGACAAAGCGTCATCAAATCGAATTCATGGCGCATTGTAGCCAACTAACTCAAGAATAAATTTGATCAGTGCTCATATATAATGAGCACAGCTCTAAAATTTAACGCATGCTTCAGTCTCGATAACACAAATAGAAAAATATATGCGGTAAATACAAATTTACGCCATAATAAACACACACACACACATACATATATATATATATATATATATATATATATATATATATATATATATATATATATATAACCTGCGATAAGTCGTGTGCATCAAATGCCTTGTGTATGCACGCAGTAATTCATGAATCGACCAGCTATGCACGGTTATACGTGATCTACCGTCCTACCCGCCTGCTAATCGAATTATCGTGTGCCAGTATGTGTGTGGAGGAGGGTAGGGGAAGAGGGGGGATGAATAAGAGCACTCTGGATTGGAATGCATTGCGCTCCAGTAATTTGCTATGTGTATACATGTGTGTGTGTGTGTATTGATGTGTGTGTGTGTGTGTGTGCCTGTGCGGCAATTGATGGCTAAGTGCACTACAATGTACATGACACATGCATACAGACACACACACACACACATACACACGCATTCACATACACACACATACACATGTGTTCATATGTTCCAATGTTCAACCACAGAGCTGGTTTTTTTCGCTCGTCTGGTATTCAATATTTGATAGTAAATGCTCAACGAATGCAAGCAACCGTGTTCAAATGTGTGTGTGTGTGTGTGTGTGTGTGTGTGTGTGTGTGTGTGTGTGTGTGTGTGTTGTGTGTTTTCCCACACATCAACAGACACTTAGAACAACGCCACCACAGACGCGACACCACTGGCATGACACCACTGATACACCACCATTAATATGCAGCCACTGAGACGCCACCACTGACACGACACCACTGACAAGACACCACTGACACGACACCACTGACACGACACCACTGACACGACACCACTGACACACCATCACTGACACAACACCACTGACACGACACCATTGATACACGACACCACTGACACGACACCACTGACACGACACCTCTGACACGACACCACTGACACGACACCACTGACACGACACCACTGACACGCCATCGCTGACACACCATCGCTGACACGACACCACCAGGAATAAGTTCCCTATGCTCTACTGAGTACGCACAACACACTCGTTTACAGTCATTTTCAAACTCACTCGCTCCTATATAAAACCATCCTCGACTGATTTGTTTCTCACTGAGTTGTTTCTCACCGAGTTGTTCAAGGCGAGACAGAGTCAGAGACTCGTGGGTCCCGCCTTCCAGTTGTCATAACATTCTTTGAATTGTTTTATTGTCCTTTGGTCTGTTATGTTTGCCGGTATATTACTCCATTGATTGATGCAACGGTCTGGAAAACTGTATTTCTCCACGTCCCTGCGAACCCTCTTTTGTAAAAGCTTTTTATCTACTCCTCGTGTGCTCATGTGTGTGTGCGTATGTATGTGTGTGTGTGCGTGTGTGTTGTGTGTGTGTGTGTGTGTGTGTGTGTGTGTGTGTGTGTGTGTGTGTGTGTGTGTGTGTGTGTGAAGTGATGTTGGCAATGTACACCACCCACCTTGCATCCTTCGCATGTGAACGCGCCGAAATGGAACCCTGCGGCCGGTTCGCCGCACACTTTACACAACTGGTTCATCTGCACACACAAACACACACACACACACACACATATATATATATATATATATATATATATATATATTGTGATGAAATTACCAACATTAGAAGAAAGAAGTCCAAGGTGTGATCTCTCTAATAGAAACATGAAAAAATCACAGCTCGGAAGGAAATTTGACTGATAAAACAAGTAAAGGAAAGGGACAGAGTAGAAAACTCTTGAATTCTCGGTGCAAAAAAGAACATAGGCAAAAACAGTTTTCATGTCAGGCGAGCAGAAATCAGAAGCAAGTGACACAAGGTTATCGTAGAGATAAGAAGACTAGAGAATTACAGGCACATAAATGGCGCAAACGGACTGAGAAACAAACAGGATTTACCGAAGCTGATATTTAAGATATTTTCTTATGCTACGTTGAAGTTTCCATAAGTTGAAAGCTTATCAATGATGTGTGTTTGTGGGTTATTGCAGTCTCCAAAAAAACAATCAATTACTTAGTTTACGGTGGTGTCTCACATGAAATATAAATTCATTTTCGACCATTCAATTTTGAGTCGATAAGAACTGATGGAAATGGTGCTTAAATCCGATAATATCGATAACCTTGGACTTTCGTAAAAAATGCATGAATAATTTATATGTAGAACTCACGTCCCAATTTTTAATTTTGTACTATACGTAAAATTTCCGTTTTATCAAAACATAAAAAGTATCAAAAACAAAAAAGACTTCACGAAAAATGCTACATAAAAACTGTTGTCGTGAAAATGATGCCGAATAAAACCAAAAATTATAGACCTTGGTTTTTTCGAGAGAGAAACCATAATAAAAAACAAAAAATACTTCGTGAAGCATGCCATTTGTCGCTTGGGTTGAGTCATAACTGCGCACTTTCCACCAACGCTATGATATGCTACACAAGCACACACACACACACACATACACACACACAAACACACACACACACACACAAACACACACACACACAAACACACACACACACACACAAACACACACACACACAAACACACACACACACACACACACTCAAACTCACACACATGTAGTAGTTTGTCGTCTCTGATCTAGACACCAAACGTCGAAAGGGACACAAGACCTGAGCACAGGTAACACACAGGTAAGCTGGTCACAACAAAACAGGGACAACTTTCACCATTCTTTCTGCACAGGTGTGCATGTGTGTGTGTGTGTATGTATGTGTGTGTGTGTGTGTTGCAGTGAATAGCGTCGCGTGCCATATGTCCATTAGCTGGTCGTGTCATCTCTGGAGACACGTGCAGTTTTTCAGCCGTCCAATAAAGACGCTGGCCTGGCAACCAGTCGCCGTATAGTGCAATGCGCCGGCGCTGCCAGTTTGGGCTATTTTGGGCAAGTCGTAAATTCGGACGACTTTCCCCGACAACGTTTGACGAGTGCGAATCAGGGTTACACACACACACACACACACAGGTGCATCTATACTGAAGCTGTGTGTGTGTGTGCGTGTGTGTGTGTGTGTGTGTTTGTGTGACGCATGTATATGCAGATGTGCTCGCACATCACGAACGCGTTGTGTTTGATGTGTCATAGGTTTATGAGCGAATTCTGACGAAATGGAAAGTTGATTTGCGGAGACAGACTGTCAAAAAACCCAGCTCGGCGATTGGCATGAGCGAGTTGTTGTTGTGTTTGTCGAATTTTTTACAGCTCAAAATATCCAAGCACAGTCAGACACAGTCTTCGGCTTTTGACCAAGTATTTGAGTTTTTTGAGTTATTGAGTTATTTGAGTATTTTTTTTTGTTACAAGTTTTTGAGTTTTTATTACTGCCTTTCTAATCAACGGATGCCAATTTAATATAAATACAAAACACACAAGCTTGAGGAGTGAAAAATAAAGGAATTGTGTTTGCGTCAGATGTGATTGGAGCATGGAATGAAATTCATTAGAATATCAAATTCATGTAGCATTTTATGGCTATTCTTAGGTATCCAAACACAGGATTGAAGGTTGGACAGAAGAATAAATGCGTGTTTTACCAATCCAATTTCGTCTATTCTCGTTTCCAGTGGCTTCATGGTGTTTAGCTTGGTGGAACATCTAAATGTATTGCAATTCCCGGAAGGCTGTTGTAGAAAATGAATAGTGGCTTCTTTAAGCAGTTGGAAATCAAAGAACAAAAGCAACCGACCACCAGCATATATAACGACCACGTCATCAAGTCTTATCGAGAACAATTCACGTGCTATTGTGCTCCAATTCACGCCCTGCAATAACAAGCGCAAATAATCGGCTGAAAAACGAGATCAGCTCATTAGAATCATCTAATGCTGGTGATAGCGACATAATTGATGATACATTTCACTGGACAATGTTGGCGGTGGCGTATTTAACCCAGATTCAGCTTGTGTGTGCACGGCGGTCTGCAAAAAAAACGCGCGACTATTACTGTGAACGCAGCTCGGCGCCAGCTCGCATTTGTGAACACCTCATGTATTATTCATGATTGGGAGACGCCGCTGACACTATAATCTTCAGTTAACTCGTGTTGACCCAGGCACACATACACACACACACACTCAAACACACACACACAAACACATGGTTCTTTCCATCCATTCACCGAGCTATGCCGTCTGTTTGTGTTGTGTGCTGGTTTAAATCTCAAAAACTCATTATTTTCACATACACTCATTCTTGCGAGCACACACACACACACACACACACAAACACACACACAAAGGCACACACGCACGCCGACGCACACACAAACACATAAAGCTGTAAACAAAAGCACGGTTTAGTGTTGTGGCTTGCATTTAACTAACAGCCAAATTAGACTTAGCTGTGGACACTGACTGCGTTTATTTTTACTTACATCTTGACTTGCTCATACAGTATGTGCGGTCATTTGAAAGCGCCCGTGAAACACACACACACACACACACACACACACACACACACACACACACACACACACACACACACACACACACACACACACACACACACACACAAACACACACACAATGGTGGAAACAAATTTGGCCAACACAAATCTTGTCCGAATGCCAGAGCTTGGCCAAGATTGGCCAGCGACCGTTAATGTCTAACACCACACACACACACACACACATACACTGTCTTGCCTTTTTGCGCCTTCAACCACTTGAACTCATCCCCGCCTTTCTCCACGCCTGTGTGTGTGTGTGTGTGTCCGTGTGTGTCCGTGTGAGAGTGTTAGTGTGTGAGAGTGTTAGTGTGTGAGCGCGTGTCAGCGCATATCAAGTGTGTGCACCAGTTGTGGCCGCGCGAGCTAACAAACGACAGTTGCAAAGCAATTGAGACGTGCTCGACATTTACACCAAGCCCACCGCTCGAGTTATGACAATCATAAACATGTCTGTCTGTCTGACTGTGTGTGTGTGTGTGTGTGTGTGTGAGTGTGTGTGTGTGTGAGTGTGTGTGTGTAGATGAGACGGTCGCGAAGAGAGGTGTCGTATTGTGTTACTGAGTGCGTGCGCCTCTATCTGACAGAGATCGGCGAGAAGTGACAACTGGCACGATCACGTGACACAGGCGTGACACCGGCGTGTGCACGCGCATTCTGTCACGTGCACAGCGGTCACGTGACAGAATTGTGACACGCACACACAGCGGGCGGCAAGCAAATTATGCTGGAAAACTTGAAAAGCTCAGATTCGGAGCAGAAAAGATGCTGCTTTCTTGTCCTGCAGTCGACTGGCGGATCCAGAGGGGGGGCTCAGGGGACTGAAGCCCCCCACCCCCCAAATGCTTCCATCCAGTCCTCATAACCAAGAGGTTCACTAAAAGTGGTCAATAAAAATAGATTTCTATAGAATTTCTTGATATAAGCATTATCGCAAAGACGTTGCATAATGATGTATGTACATGACTGATCGCCCCCAAAATTCAGCCCCTCACCCAAGCTGCACCCTGGATCCGCCACTGCGGCAGTCAAAGCTAAATAATTTTTGCTTGAAAACCACAAATAATCGTCTAGAGCATATTATTGTAACTGTCATTGGTATGTTCACTCAGAAAATATTTAGCTAAATGATTCACATTGATATTGGTAATTTTAGTAATGAGTTATTGGTTCGTTTGCATGAAATTGTCTATACTTTTGCATCAGTGTGTGTATGTGTGTGTGCGTGTGTGCTTGTGCACACCGCAGTTCCGCTGAAGAACATAATGGCACACACACACACACACACACACACACACACACACACATGTCAAACTTTGCCTGTTCCTGTTTCCGTCGTTGCTTTGTTGGTGGCGTGTGTGGTCGCGACTCTAATGGTGGCGTTGATTACTTCCGACCGTGGGATATGCTCTGTGTGTGTCTGAGTGTGTGTGTGTGTGTGTGTGTGTGCGAGCTACGCCTAATTATTGTTCAAACTTTCGCCACGGATCAGCGCCAACCCAATATCGGTTTGTATGTTTGTCTGTTACCGCACACACCCTTGAAATGAGCCTGTCCGTGTGTGTGTATGTGTGTGTGTGTGTGTGTGTGTGTGTGTGTGTGTGTGTGTGTGTGTGTGTGTGTGTGTGTGTGTGTATCGTGGGAACCGATAGGCGGGCATCTCGAATCGTCACCAGTGATCCGAATATAGAGCTGCCCATTAAAACACCGGAATAAGCAGTCACACTTGCACGCACAAACATAAACACAGACACACACAAACACAAACACAAACACAGACAGACATACACAAACATGAGCCCGTTTGTCTCCGCTTGTCGCCCACAGGAGCGTGTGAAAATTCACTCACATCACTCAAACATGAACACACACACACACACACACACACACACACACACATTTACACACACTTACACGCACTTACATGCACACACACGCGTGCTCAAGAACTCACAATAATCACTGAACTATATCAAGTATCGCTCACACAATGTAGATACAGTTTATCAGAATAAACTCGTCTATAATGTTGTCTAACAAGTCTAACAATCAATTTATGGTTTCTTGAAAAAGCTGAGTTGAAAATCAAGTATTATTGAGAAACAACCGAGAAATGGTTACTTCTTGTCATTTCATATTCAAATTGATTTTTGGCTCTATAAAAGCAAGCCCGAATGAATATTTTACAATGAATTGAATGTGAAAAATATATGCTGGACCAAAAAATACTTTGACGGAATTTTTGTGGAAATTTTATTAGCCTCCAATAGGGTATTTAAGAGAGTTATTAAATGGTTAAGAGAGCAACATTGCTAGCCATTGTATGCATCCATCTTGGCAATAATTTTCAATCATTCAAACACCTCAGCTAAAGCCATTCTCCAAATTTCACCAAATTTCCCTTCGGCCGCTTAACAACGGCTGACAAAAGCACGCTACAGCAAAACGACCATATATATCAAGGGCATATCCAGGAGGGAGCGATTTGTGGACCAAGCTCCTTTTTGGTGGCAGCTATACCAATATCTTCTATATAATCTAATATAATCGACTTACATATATGAACCATATTTAGGAGCACCAATTAGCTCCCCTTTAGAGAATATCTGGACTTGCTAGTGAATGCTCATAGTCTATGCGCGTCACGATCAATACTTGTTTACGAACAAAAATGCCACTACTTTGTGAGCAGGACTATATATATTTTTTAATTCAACACTGCAGGCTAGACTGCATGGCTCAAGCACATACAGGTAGACACACACACACACACACACATACACACACACACACATGACCAAATACTTGGGCTACACACAAACAAACACGTGTGTTTACGCATGCTCCAACAGAATCGAAATGCTCCAACGCTGGTATGTGACCAGAATTTTCAAATACAGTATTTTAACATGCATACACACATACATACACACACACACACACACTCATGTACACAATTTTGTGATCATAAAACATTTGTAGGAAATTTGGTGTTAGTGGCTTTTGTAGAAATGCAGTCTCTATATGATCAGTGATGAAAAAGTGGTGTTAGCTTCTTATGTGCTAATGCAGTTTCTAGCTGATACGTGATAACAAATTGGTGATAGCGTTCTGTGTCGCGTTGAAGTTTCCCAATTGTACACAAACTGATGTTAGTCCGCTTTTCTGCATTGATGTCTCTTGTCTATTGTTCAGTGGTATGCATTCGTATGCTGCATGTTATACCGCGTTCATGCCTCACTTGAGCGTTTAGTTTTTTCCAGCCCTTTTGAACATAAACACTCAACATTCACTTGATACTGCCCAAAATCCAATGAATACTGGAGTAAAAAATCCATTTTTAGCTCGCAGACAATTTTATGGCCGATAAAGGTGCACGACACACACACACACACACATACACACACACACACACAGACACACAGACACACACATACACACATACACACGGCCACCGATCATTTACAAAAGAATTCCTCTTTAATGGACCATTGACTTTGTCTACGGTGTTGTACTTATTGGGTAAATCTGAATTCCTGATCGACTGCGTTCCAAGACAGTCTACAGTTACCGGAGAGAGATCGCAAAGCAGCGAATAGATTGCAGCCATATTAGTGTTGTACGCATCACTGTGTGCCAGTTCATTGTACGGTAGCCAGACAGTGGTCAGGATTACACCAGACTGCTAGGCGACCGCACGAAGCAATGCAACAATGCAATGCAACAATCACTCCAACACAGAAAAATACACCGCAATTCCCGAGCGCTCAACAGTAGAAAACAGGAAAGCCGACAATTATAACTTTGGTGAAGAATTAATTGTCAATCGAAGGATTGCAAATTCTGTTTGACCTCACACAAAAGTACCTCCAGCTAAAATGCTACTGTTGATATACGAGATAATAATATTGATGTTAGCATGGTATCCATGGAGGAATAGCAGTCGACCCGTCAAGAACTGTACCAACAATACATTACTAATAGTTATATACGTGCAAACAGCTCAGGATCTCATACAAAATATGCCACTCGGTTCCCATGAGCTCCATGCTACTACTTTTCCTACATTTTAATTGTGTGTGTTTTTGTTTTTTTGTGTATTGATTGTGGCAAAATATATGAATGAATGAATGAATGAATGAATGAATTACATTACTCAGTAGACAAACTTACTGAACTCCGATCTGACTGTCTGTGTGTGTGTGTGTGTGTGTGTGTGTCTGTGTGTGTGTGTGTGCGTGTGTATGTGTGAGAGCAAATCCCACGGGGACGTTGAACAGAGGCGTTCCCAGCTCCTCGCTTGGTCAAACACATACACACACACACACACATACAGACACACATACATGCACACGTTCAGGAAACGGCCGTGATGGCAAGTGCTGCGTGTCAAATGTATATCGGTGATCAGTGAAGGGAATAGAAACCGCATACACACACACACACACACACACACATTTATATATATAACACACCCAGTGATACGCCTTATATAAAGCAGCAAGAACATGCTTTTAATTTAATATATTTGTATGTGTCTGTCGGTTTCTTCGGCGATAGCGCAAAGATGATTAAATAGTTGTGATTTAATGATAATTAAGTTTTAATTTATTGTGACGAAAAAATGTTTTTATATGCTTACAGTTGAAAACAAAACATCCCTACCGATTGTTGTCAATATTAATGAAAATCTGTTACAAATATTTCTAAGAAAGTTTTGGAGAATTTTTCGCCCATAACACACCAGCCAACCAACTATGCTGATTTTGAGCGGAGCAAAGAAATTCATTTTTGCGAGCTGGTAACGCAGAAATGGAACACACACACACACACACACACATACGCACGCAAAATTTACGGTTGAATCACAATCACGCGAGATACACTAAGAGATAGGCTTGTTGAACAATGTAAACACTCAGACAGAGTCGGAGTCGACTGGAAGACACAGAGAGAAGAAGAGAGCAACAGAATCGCACAAAAATCGATAACACAGCTAGCTCGTGCTATAATTAGCCGCTGTCTATCGCCGTATTCCCAGCCGCATTGACAAAGAATTGCGCTGTGAGCGCGGCAACGAGTACACCCAATACTAATCGCTGAAACAATCGCACAAACACCACACACACTCCGCCGATACAGACAAACACACACACACACACACACACACACACACACACAGTCAGACACACATACAAAAACGCCAATGATATTAAAACACGCGCCGAAGATGTGACGAAGACGAGAGACGAAGAAAAACAGAGATGCCACAGACAGACAGACAGACAGACAGACAGACAGACAGACAGAGAAACAGAGATAGAGAGGGTTGAGAGAAAGCGCTAAAGATGTGTACCGCCAATCGCTACCATTTGCGCAAAAACAACCGGATCAAGTGGAAGCGAAAAAATTCGCAAGCAAAGCGGCTCTATCAATCATCGAACGATAATTATGTCTGATGAAGCAACCTCACAAAGCCTTGCGTGTGTGTGTGTGTGTGTGTGTGTGCGACGGTTTTTCTCTGCGCCAGCCACTGATTCACCTACATACACACGCACGCATACAAACAGACAGATACACACACATACACACACGAGCGCATATGTGATAGGCGTACATACAAAGCACACTCAGATTGTCACATACACACATCCACACACACACACACACACACACACACACACACACACACACACACACACACACACACACACACACACACACCTATTCAATTGAATATTTGACATTAAGAAAAAAACAAAGTCATAGAGAGCAACATACTGATGCGTGTATGTGTGTCTGTGTGTGTCTGTGTGTATGTGTGTGTGTGTGTGTGTGTGTGTGTGTCAGAAAGAATGCACTGATGTAATCTTTTGCTAAGCTGAAGTGGTTTTTATACGTCAAAAGGTATGCTCAACATAGGTGGCACATTTTGACAGCATAGCTGGATTTAGTCCCCAGATTATGTCGCGGTGATCGCTATTAAGTCTCATCAAGCATCGGCAAACTATTTTGATCGAATCAAATTTATACCGATAAAGTCAACGTTAAACGATAGCTGATTATGTAGGAAGATATTGATCAACACACTTTGAAACGTTTTGGCTTCAGTGAGTTTGTGCGCTCAACCATGCAAATTGAAGTGTTGTGGATGTGTTCAAACCCGAGTGTAAAACACAATGAAATCGCAAAAAAACCAACCAAACTAGGCCATAGATACATTCACATGTCTTGCTTAAAACGATTAAGCATTAATCAATTTTTTCGTCGCTTGTTTTGGATCTTGAAGTCGATTTCCTCATTTCATGGACTGATTAATTCTGTACAATGAAATTAATCAGTATAATTCCTAGAGATGTGGTCCACGTGCCATTTTTACTTAATGAAAATTTTCCATCTCTTCATTTCAGCTTGAGAACCTAGTCTAGAGATTGATTTTGACCAAAGTGCACAAGAATACGCATTTTCCCACATTTAGTGTGCATTGAAAATTGTTCATTGACAAATTTGCAACCGGCTATCAATTTGCAATTGCGTCCAATCTAGGGACGCACGAAATTGCAACGTTTGATGTGGCGGCGTTGCAAGAGAAATTTGCAATTGCAAACTGACCAGATTGGTTTTGCACAGCCCTAAGCAAAGTACATTTTTCACTGGGCAAATGTTGCACACACACATCAAGCAAAAAGCTAAAATATAATACCATTTGTCGAATAAGTATTCACACACAGACACACACACACACATACACACACTCGAGGAATCATGCAATGATTAGTGCTTGCACGAAGCTGTCAGGAGCCAAATTGCGTGTGTGCATCGGTAGCCGTGCAATATTGCAGCACGAGAAAAATGCACGTGCCAAAACGCCAACATGGGCGATGGCTGTTGTTTGTGCAATTGCACCGGATGTTTAATCGAGTCGCTATATTGTGTCAATTGATTTTTGTCTTTTGTGTGTTTTTGCACACATAAAGGAGATGAAGAAGAATAAAAGAGATTTGGAGAAAAAATCTCACCGACCATTGTTGTAGATAGATGTACCAATATATTTAGTATATTTGCTTAATTTTTTCCAAATTAAAAATTTTCTTTTCTGCTTCTACGCAAAGTTTGAACAGTGGCAATACACATAAGCACAAGCGGTGAATTGCTCAGGTCCTGCCTGGGCCCTGTTGAAGCTGGTGTGACCTTGTGTGACCTTGTGTGACCCAGTGCAGGCATCAGACGCTATCTACATGTGGTCGTCTCATGGCTTGCACAGGCCTGTCATTCGAAGGCAAGACACACTACTGGAGAAGAACGGTTCATATATAAACCACAACACACACACACACACACACACACACACAGACACACACACAGAGACATACACACAGACATACACACACACACATAAGCTGAGATCTACAGAAATTGATATAACACTGTTTCAGACGTTTCAGACACGCATACCTGAGAGTGTGTGTGTGTGTGTGTGTATGTGAGCAGAACAGGACAAAAACACTTGACATTATCGATTTTGCAATTTCTGCGATCTATGCAATTTCTGTATGTCATTTTTTTTTGGCTATCAATATTGCATGGAGGAAAAACACAATTTTACACTGCAAATAACTGGTGTTTGTTTTGAGGAAATTGTGCATTATATTTGTTCTGTCGGCCGGTGATAAATACTAGTATTATTAATAATATTAATTACAGCCAATCCAGTAGCATGGGGAAAAGTGCGAGAGCACTATTACCACCCTGCGGTGGCCCCCCATGTGTACTGGAAGCTAACCAAAAGATGCAGAGCGAAAGAGAGTTAGAAAATTAAAGGTTTTAGTCAGGAAGATAAGAAAGCTAATGAAGAAATAAGTATAAAGAAATAATAGAAGATATCCAGCACAAATATTTGTCACAATACCGCTAGAGAGCATACAATTCTTATGCGAAACACAATTGTGTTTTGCGCCAAGACCTCACTGCGTTGATGTGCGACTTAGCTCGTCTTTGTTGAACCATACGACATTTTGCTTCAGAAATACGCATGAGTCATCCACTGTGTGTGTGTGTGTGTGTGTGTATGTGTGTGTGTGTGTGTGCGGTGACAGAAAAAAACCCAGCAATGTACAGCTATAAATACAGATCGTTTAGACGAAGCTTTTTCGTCGACGATCCTTTTTGTCGCTGCCAATTTTTACAATTACTGTGACTCAATACAACCGCAGTAAACGTTGGTGATGAGGTAAAAGCGTGAAAAACAAACAAAAGTCAACAATTACTATTATTAATTACTGGCAAATCCAGTAGCATGGGATGCGTGCAAGTGCACTATTACCACCCTGCGGTGGCTCTATATATCGGAAACACCCAAAAGATGTAGACAGAAAAATTAGAGTTCCAAGAGTAAATAATAAATCAATACCAATAAACAATTCACACGATAACACTCCATAATATCTCTCCTCAATAAATGCCAATTACCAGACAGACAGCTCTTCATAAGGTTGAGTTACAATTTCACTCTGAGCGAAGACAACTACTTGATTGTTGAGCGTTGCATGAATCAATCAAAAACTGACACATTGTGGTCAAACACAGCCGTCGTCGCGGCTAGAACAACTCTTACACCTGTTGTTTCATATTGGATCAGCATTGTGCAAGTCGCTGTGATCCCATTGAACTGCATTATTTCAACGCTCGGTCGCATATGACGACCAGGTAATCCTGGCAGCAATCTGGAACAAGCCGAAGCTAAGCTTCCCGAAACACATTAGCTGCTATATCAAATCCAATCCGGTTGACTAACGGAATGATTGAGCGTTGACGGATTGAGAGCGTGTTTTCCGACTTAGTGTCGCTCTAGTGGTCAAGCGCTTGCAATGTATCGCATCTATTGGCATTGCTTGCGAGTCGATAAGGGTAGAGTTCTAGGAGTATTGCATTTTTGGCATCGCAAAACGAGACGCAAGAACGACAAGATTATGGGTAATTTTAGTTTGAAATGTTGATGTTCAGCTTTCAACTCGAACAGCAAAATATTGTTTGTCTTGTCATCTCCCCGATCAAACCTGAGATCAGCCTTTATTGCTCTTCTCTCAGAGCGGGGATTCTTAACCGAGGGGTATCCATATCCTTAGGGAGTATAGGACCAAAGACCGGAGGTCTGGGACTCAATTTCTGGGTATAAATTTTATATGTTTTATGAATATTAAAATTAGCAATGGTTGTGTCTTTTTTGCTAATAATCCACATCTAAAGTACATGAAAATCAAGCGATTGAAATACTCGTGGATCTGGAAGACATACTGGCTAATAATAGCATTGGTGATAAATATTTAAACAGTCAAGTAAAGGGAGTATGGGACCATGTTCGACAATCCATTGGTGATATGGAACTGTTAAAAGGCTAAGAACTCCTATCACTAATCATCCCCGAGTCACGTCCAGGTCACGAAATCTGTCTTAACTTATCACTTTGATCTTGTTAAATTGGTCCCAGTCAGTCAGTCAGCCGCTGGGCAGGGTTCGAATTCGGCGTGTGACCGTCGATTAGCGCCGGTCCATTTGCAATTGCACGCCCGTGCCACGCCACCGTGCCACGTGGCATACAGGAGGTATAGAAGGAAGAGGCCGCTTTCGGGGCGCACGCATTCACCGCCTTCCCTCGCCACACACACACACACACACACACACACACACACACACACACACACACACACACACACACACGTGTGTCACACCAAATTGACGAGAGGCGACGGAAGCACGCACACACACACGCACACACATGCAGACACACAAGCTGAGTCGTGTTAAAGGGAGGGCCGATAAATTAGGCGAGGCACAATGCGGTTGTATGGCGTGCAATGTGGTATATATCAGCGAGCGCACGACTGTTGCAAGCGTGAGGGATGTAGCAGAAGGGTGGCATAAAGTGGCGCGTCACATTTGTCGACAAAGTCACGCATGACAAGTGAAACAGTGTTGATATATACGGGTCGTTCATTCGAAGCTATATATAGCGTCTCCGAACGACCGACACGGATACACACACACCCATATTTGATTGCACCCAAACACACCTAGCCGACACACACACACACAGACAGACATATAGACTGAAACACTCCTTACAATTGTCGATGTATCGCCGGAATTGTGTTGAATGGGGTAAAAATGATATGGGGTAAAAATATGTGTGTCAGTATGTGTGCCGAATCGAGCGCTTTTCACAGAACAGACATAGAAAATTGGTCGGACAATCGACTCATCGAAAATTGATACATCGAACATTGGCGAATGTTTCTGTTTGTGTGTGAATGTGTGTGTGTGTGTGTGTGTGTGTGTGTGTGTGTGTGTGTGTATGTGTGTGTGTGTGTGTGTGTGTGTGTGTATGTGTCCATCGCTTTTCAACATCTGTAGTAACTATGTGTATCTGTAGTATTTGTCTCTGTGTCTGTACTATATTTAGTGTAAGTGTTGTGTAAGTGTAGGTCTATAATTTGCTACAAAGATGATGTCTGGAGAATTTTTGTCAAAACGTAAAACACATGTGCACACACACACACACACACATACACACAGACAATTATGTGCAAATGGGAATTGTGCGTGTAAATTCAAAGCAGTATTTAACAGAAAAATGTATGCAAATACGCCTAGACCATCTGAAAATATTCACTTCCAAAGTACAAAATGTAAAATCAAATTACTAAGAGAAAAAAGTGCATAAGTTTATAAGGAACAAATGACAATTTTGTTTTACATCAACTTGCCAAAATTATCGTCAAGTATAAGAGCATTATACTGTCAAAAAAATCATACTTAACCCCAGAACTACTTTTGTGACTATGTTTGAACTGCAATATTGAACTTATACAAATAGAATAAAATAACAAGAGACGAGAACATAATTAAGTCAGATAAATACAATGCAATAGTAGGTTTTACAGCATCAATTAAGTACATATTTATTATATACCGTAAAACCTCTATTTGAGCGGCATGTCGTTCTATATCTCAAACCTTCCTCCGCAGTGCCGTTCAATTAGAGGGTGCCGCTCTATTTTTCCACAAGCTGATAAGAATTTTGAGAAGATACGGTTAAAATTTTGGACGAAAAAATGAACCAAGTAACGTATCCGTGTTTGTTTAATGAGAGACACAAATAAAAGTGTGATTACTGGTAAGTAATTACAAATTCACTAATAAAAATCTGTCAGTCGTAGCTATTGCCAAAAGAGAAGAATATATCAAAGTGACGTTCAATTAGAGGTTTTACGGTAAATATTAAAATCAATACACAATCTAAACGTGATCTCAATCCCACATTGTGTTGTATTTAAAAACAATCAAATTTATTGCTTATTTGGATATTTCCACGTATTGTATTAGCTGTAAGCTGTGGTTTTGTTATACATTTTTAAATGGTCATAGCCAACGAAATTCAGTATTGTTGTGTAATAAAAATGATTAATATATATATTAAATCAGTATAGTTGTGCGTATAAAAGTAATTTGAATAATACACTCCTTGAAATTGCATAAATAAAATTAGAATTACAAGGTTGTAAACAGGGGCTTACGCACGTTTTAATCACCCTGCGAAGACACCGCGCAATTTCAGTTTTTATCTCGAGATTTCCAAATATTAATTTGAATAATTTTAATGCATTTTAGCCACGAAACTTTACGCTTATGTTTCCGATTTGTTTTGCAGCACAACAATTGCACACAAATTGCAATAATAAAAACTTGAAATATTACCAGTCTGAAGTCATGAGAAAGTACAATAATATATTACTTAGCATTATCAATCTGATTTGAATATGCGCAATATCTTGTTAGTTCATGGGCTGCGATTTCTGTAATATGACAAGCTACAGAACCACTGGGTCAGTGGATTATGATCTTTTTCATTGTTAGCACAATTTTCAAATAAGCAGTCAGTTCTTCCATCCCCTCTCGCATCTTGATAGCTATGATGAAAAAATAAACAACAAATAAGAACAAACGACGTAATCAAAAATTTATATTCAATATCCATTCATACAACTTTTTTGTCTT
>OU696587.1:4627492-4662492 GCA_916048095.2 Sacculina carcini | reverse complement strand
GATCAACCAGATTTGGATTCGAACTTGTCTCCGACGCGTTACAGACAGACAAACACTTGCATGCACTTATGCCGTGGTAGTTCCAAAAACATTTTCAGTGTCCGCGCCCTTTTCGAATAGGCAGTCAACTGACGCACCTCTACGGATTATTGATAATTATATGAAAAAAGCTAAAAATACAAGCAACAAGAAAACTATTATATTCAATATTCATTCATACAGCTCAAATTTCATTCCATTATATTTTGACTTTTTTGGGCTGCGTGGTGTAGTGGTAGCACACCCGCCTCACAAGCGGGAGGTCCGTGGTTCGAAATCCGGGCGGAGCAGAATTTCATTGGGCGAATTCTATAATCCAACAGCCCCTGTCCACCCAGCAGTAAATGATGCTACCAGATATCAGTCATGTATTGTGCCATGCATTCTGGGGAGGTGGCCCTCTCTAATACGTCTTCCGTCCTTGTGGCGCTATAACGTGGATAGGGTTGGTTCTGCGGTGACAGCGAGCTGCACGGGACACATCTGTGTGTGTGTGTTCATAAGCTTCGGCTACTTCCCGTGTAGCAGCTGTCACTTAGGCCTTTAACCTTTAACCTTTTTGCGAGGAATATTATGAAACATTGGTAAAACATATAATTTCACTAATTATTGAGAGAAATTCTCGCATCCCTTAGGAACCAGGCTCGAACGTCCCTAGGGGTACAAGCACCCCCGGTTAAGAAGCCTTGTTCTACACCTCAAACACAAGGGTGATATCCTCAAAGCCGAACCTTCTCTACACGCAAGCAGAAGCCAATGTTTCAGACATATAAAAATTGTTTCGGCGTATATAAAATGCACCGAGCCAGTGTTTGGCAGTAATGACAGCCTTGAGTCAGTGACTCGGGTGACTCATCAGTCATGGACCGGCGACCGTGGCCAGAGTGACTTATGAGTAATGTGTTAAGTCACCGTGTGTCGTGTCAAATTTCGTCGTTATGTGAGATATTTACAGCATCGTCACCAATACAAGCCGACAAATCTGACAGCGGCTTATATGGAGTGCGCGGGAAAGTGTGCATGTGTGTGTGTGTGTGTGTGTGTGTGTGTGTGTGTGTGTCTGTGTGTGTGTGTGTGTGTGTGCGAGTTTGTGTGTGTGTGTGTGCGAGTGTGTGTGTGTGTGTTTGAGTACTTGGGTCGAATGTGCTATCAATTACTGAGCGGCGTTAAGTGATCACAACACTACACACACACACACACACACATACACGTACACTTTTGTAACGGGTCACCCGCACACACCCGCACACACACACACACACACACACGCATGCACAATTGATCGAGAGTGAGTGGAGAGGTGCTATAAAGGTTGAGATGGCGCAGTTTGGTGGGGCCAGGTCGACCTTAGCGGTGCGACCACCGGGGGCGGAGCGGTGTCACCCGGCGTGCTGTGCCATTGACAAATTGTACGCGAGTTTATGCAATAAACGATTGTGTCGGTGTGCCTCAGCTGATCCGCCTACGTAGCTCCTCAGAGTGTACACACACACACACACACAAACACACACACACACACACACACACACACACACACACACACACACACACACACACACACACACACACAGAGACACGCACATCAACTCACGCTTTCGTTTGACAGGCAAAGTGCTCCGAAGTGGAGTTTATGTCTGATGTTGTGTGTGTGTGTGTGTGTGTGTGTGTGTATGAGTGTTTGTGTGTGTGAATCGGTTGTGACGCAATTAAAATATAGTATCAAGTGTTTGTAGAGATTTATTTGGGCATAAATCTCGTGTATAGCTGGATATGACCAATTTAGAATGGAAGCAAGTTCGAATGTCGTTGGTCTTCGGTTATTTTGACAGCAAAATTTGAGTACTATAAGCGTCAACGTTTTTTTCTATTTTTTATATATATTTCTATGCATCACATGCACATTTGATCCCTGAGGATTAGAAACTGACGCTTAAGCAGCTTTAGTATTCTCCCTTCGTGCATTTTTTGCCGAATTTTGTGCATTTAGCATCTACAAAAAGTTGCAATCATAGATGAATTTTGAACGAGGCACCCTGACAAATCCATTTGTCTCCTAAGCATACGTCATGTTCATCGCTACACCCCAGTCACACACACACACACACACACACACACACACACACACACACACACACACACACACACACACACACACACACACACACACACACACACACACACACACACACACACACACACACACACACACACACACACACACACACACACATCTGAATTTTGGGTGTAGTTCTTGTGCAGACAATGTTGAAAACTAAACGCCTATGCAATTTAGTGGTGAATGTCATTTATCGCCTGAGCACTTCGACAGAATTCTCTCACGCCTTTTCAGGTGTACGCCCATTGGCTTGTGGTTTCGCGAATTTATCAAATTTTTTCAAAAACAATAGCGTCCGTATTTGACAACAAGCACGCAATTCAAGCCAGTGGCGGCGCTAAGAGAGGGCTTATAGTGGCTGAACGCGCCGAAAATGTGTCAAAAAACTTTTCCCTGAGCCCCCTCCCCTATAATAAATTCTGACCAAAAATAGTTTAAGTATAGTTCTTCACATTTCCCCAAGCCCGCACCTATCTTTCCCTATCCCCATCTCCAACTCCCCATGGGAAAAATCCTGACGCCGCTACTGGCTGAAACATTTCCATGAAAATATCGAATATCGACGCGTAGAATGAATGAAATGTGTTTGTACTGAAATTCACGCCGACGCGAAAGAAAAAAAGCATTCAACACGCACTCAAAAATGTGGGCTCACTGTGTTTTTTTGCTGTGTTTTCAAGTGAAAAATATTTGTGAAGTTTTTCGGTGCATTCCATATCCGTCTGTATGTCTGTCCGTCTATGTGTGTGTGTGTGTGTTTTTTATGACTCCGAAATCGTTTGATTAGTGTTTGTTTTTCAAGTTTCGTTTCGTTTCGTTTTCATAGCATTCAATCTGACGATACAACTGAATTTGCCGGACTTCTTAGCGTTGGCTGTTGTGGAAAATTTCAGCGTTGGCTCACTAAACAGTGAAGAATCCGTGGAAAATACTACGGACCAGTGGTTCAACTTCTCCGCCTGTTCATATTTTCGTTCGTATTTCGTTGCTGCTACCGCTCTGTGAACTGTGGTCGGCCATTGCAATTGCACAAATTTCCGGAAACAAATGCAGACCGGCCATTTTGTTGCACGCAGCTTGTGCACCACATGACTGTGTGTGTGTCTGTGTGTGTGTGTGTGTGTGTGTGTGTGTGTGTTGTTGGCTATGTTGAATGTTGTCGGTTCTCACGATGCACGCCTGGTTCACACGCTTGCTGACTCGCTGGCGCGACTGAGAACAGTACAACAGAAAGACAGTGACAGTTTTTCCTGTGACCAAAAATTCGGCCGTAAATTTGGTACCAGCTCTGTGAGCTGAATGAAATTCAGATAACACACACACACACACGCACAATATAATTTCATAAATTGTCATGATATATGATAAAATGGAATTATGATAAATTCATACGCAATTTTCAATAATTTCTTCAGGAGTTTCTACAAATAGAACTTTCTATAAATACTTTTTCTCTCCGAAAATCTACTGAAATTCATAGAAATACAACTATATCAGTATCACATTAGCATGAAAAGAATAGAACGACTGAAATTCAGAGAACTTTTCCACAGCACATAACCATTTCTAATAACGCCACACCGAAAATTTCCTAAAAATAGCTCAGGTTATTTTGGTATCGAACCACGCACGCAAACACATGCACGCACATCTATTTTTAGCGTATTTGGACGTAAAAAGTTTTGAATTTTTCATGCTAGTTGTGTTGAGAATGGAAAATTATAGGGAAAATTCAGCTGGAAATTATTTTTATATCGCTCTTCCGATTGAATTGAATGCATTTCAGCTGGTGATTTGGAGTATGTTAAAAATTCGGTGATAAGACTGTCGCACATTGATTACGACAAAGATTATGAAATGATTAAATATGATTGTTCTTGATAAAAACAACTCCCTCCAATCATCCGTTGGTGGATCCAGAGAGGGGGGTTCGGGGGGTGAAGCCCCCCAAAATGTTTCCATCAACTCCTCATAACCAAGATGCTCACTAAAAGATGCCAAGAAAAATATCTTTCTGTAGAATTTCTTGATATAAGCATTATCGCAAAGACGTTGCATAATGATGTATGTACATGACTGATCGCCCCCAAATTTCAGCCTTCGCAAAATTGCACTCTGGTTCTGTATGTATTCATATATGTCAAACGCACGTGAATATAATGTCGGGATATAGAAAAAGCGTGGCACAAAATAACACTATATTGCAGAAACACATGTCACAAGACCTGCCCAAAGAATGAACCTACCCAACCCCGATCGAACTTAACTTTTGATCTCAGAACAAGTATCGATATACGTCTGGATGAACGCAATAACGCAATATGTGAGATAATAGCAGATCATCATAGACACTACACTGACAAACAAAAAAACAGCATTGGCATAAAATTTAATCTTAATGAATTTTGCAGAATGAATAAATATATTTTACAAATGCATAACCATAATGAATAATTTACAACAACAAATAACATTAACAAAAAACAACGTGATATACACACAAAAAATACCAAATTCAGAACAAAATAACGCGGTGCTCTCAAACCGAAAAAAACAATAGACCAAGATTTCACGCAGGCAGAAACAAAACCAAGATTAATGTCAGCTATAATCAAGATAACAAACATTAAACCAAAAAATTTGATAAATTAAACAAATGCAATTGGGAACAAAAGCTTGTAGCTTCCTAGAGCAAAAACCTGCATTGCTGAGTCAGCGCTGTATCAAATAATTAATTACTCGTCTTTCTTATTACATATTCACCTATCCAACGTCTTTGCTGTTCAGGGGCGGATACAGAATGCAAATTTCGGAGGAGGTGAATCTTGAGAGCGATCAGCCATGCACATGCATCATTATGCAACATCTTTGCGATAACGCTGATATATCAACAAATTCTACAGACAGATGTTTTCTCTTGACTTCTTTTAGTGAACCTCTTGGTTATGGGGAGTTGATGGAAACATTTGGAGGGGGGCTTCATCTCCCTGAGCTCAATCCTTCCACATTACTATGCTCTTTGGTGAGACGGAAAGCTAGTTCAAATTGGTCATTGAGTATGTTTGATGACCAGGCTGTGTATGTACGTGTATGTGTGTGTGTACGTGTATGTGTACGTGTGTATGTGTGTGTGTGTGTGTGTGTGTATGTGAAGCATGCTGTGTGGTCGCTGTCGACACGTTAGAAGTGGTATTATGGCGGTGATTTGTCTCAATTGGAGTACACATACACACACACACGAACACACACTAGCACACACACACACACACACACGAACACACACACACACACACTCTGATTCAGCGATACACAGTCAGCCTGGTAAACTGGGCCTGGGAATTGGGCAGCTGGGAAGTGGTGAGTGTGGTGACGGCCGCTCTAATCCGCCGCATGCCTGCAATTAACACGCGCCCGGGTCGTGGCCGTTTGACCCTGCACTACACGCCTCGTACAAATGGAGCATCGTCGACCTGTTGAAAGCACCGCGTCGTTTTTGCATAATTGCAACGTAGGTCGCGTGTCGTGTCTCTTCTGGCCGCGTGTGGTGGCGTATGGTGGTGTGTGGTGGCGCGTGGTGGCGTGTGGTGGCATGTGGTGGCGTGTGGTGGCGTGTCGTGTCTTTTATTACCATGTGGTGGTATTTGGTGGCATTCTACTGCCGTTTGGTGGTGTGTGATGAGGTATGGTGGCGTGTGGTGGCGTGTCGTGTCTTCTAAGAGCATGTGGTGGCGTGTGGTGGCGTGTGGTGGCGTGTAGTGGCGTGTGGTGACGTTTGGTACTGTCGTTTACTGTTGATTGGTGGCATTCTAATGTCGTTTGGTGGCGTGTGGATGCGTGTGGATGCGTGTGGTGGCGTGTTGTGGCGTGTGGTGTCGTGTGGTGGCGTTTGGGGAGTGGTTGGTTACTCTGAGGGCACTGGTCAGACACACCCTGCACGATTCACGCGAGCAAGGCGGCAGCATTGCATGTTGCACATTGCAGGTCGTTTGAGAGCCGGTGATTTCGTGCTCGGATGGGTGGCCTATCATGTCATGTCGTTGCTGGAAATACACCGGCACACACACACACACACACACATGCACAAACATGCACACACACACACACACACACACACATGCACATATGTGCATTTCGATATGTGTTTGAAAAAATCAATAATGGTGCTCCATGTGAATTGGATAATCAAAATTTCGATCCGCTAGAATTTCATTATGACAAATATGATACAAATGGGGTGAACAATTTCTTGGCACAGCATAATGGTTATGAAGCTGCAACTTCTAAATATGTGAGCATGGAAAGTGGGCTTGAGATTAGAGACAATGATGGGTTTTCCATACTCGCGCTGAATATTGCTAGTGTACCCGCAAATTTGCAAAGTTTTGTTGATCAGGTACTGAGTCTAAGCAACAAAGAGTTTGATGTGATAGGTTTCTCCGAAACCAGATTAAATAATGATATTGCCTCACTCTATGAAATTCCTAACTATTCCATGCATGCAATCCACCGTAATAGACAAGGCGGGGGAGTGTGTATGTATGTGAGAGATGTTTTTCCCTCTACTGTGCTATATGAATTATGTAGATGTGATCCTGCACTGGAGTGTGTATGTGTAGAGATTATGAACAACAACAAGAAAAGTATTTTAATCTCTGTATATCGACCGCCAAATGGGAATCACACAGAATTTATCAAAATTTTGAGTGATATTTTGCTTTTTATAGGCCGCAGATCATATCAACATGTTTATTTTTTTGGAGATTGGAACATCAATTTGTTGTCTAACAGCAGTCTCGTGGAAGAGTTTAAAAATAGTATGTACAACTATTCGTTCCTTCCTTCAACCACAAAACCAACCAGAATAACATACAACTCTGTATCACTTATAGACCACATTTGGCATAACAGGGTATCTGCAAACACAAGCAATTTCATACTTTTCACCGACATTTCTGATCATTGTCCGATTGTCTCTTGTTTTCGAGAGAGTGGTGCTCCCTCAAAAACACACCGTCAGATATTGAGGCACGATTTCAGCCAGATAAATATGACATCATTTTCCAACGAGGTGGCAGAAATGAACTGGAATGATGTCAATTCAGCAATATGCCCAAACGATGCATATAATAAATTCACAAATATGATCTGCAGTGCCTTTTCAAGAAACTTTCCGTTGAAGATTGCTAGATCAGGAAGATTCGAAAATACATCTCCTTACCTGACCGCAGGTTTAATCCAAAGTATTAGAGAAAAGCACAGATTAGCAAGACTCGCTCACAAGTGGCCGCTCACATACAAGGATAGGTATAAGCAGTATAGAAATATGTTGACTTCTATTCTAAAAGCCGCTAAGAACGAGTACTACAAGAGTCAGTTAAAAGATAGTGAAGGCAATCCTAAGAAAACATGGAAGGTGATTAACCAGGTCTTGGGACGTAAAAATGAAAGTAATATACCCATTAATTTAGATGGTATTTCGGACAATCATCAAGCTGCTGATGCATTCAATAGACATTTTGTTAATCTGGTGGATAAAGGTCCCACCGCTAACATCACCTCAAAAAACTCCAATTTCAGTCAGTATTTAGATCCATCTCCTTTATTTTCCATGTATTTAGTCCCATGCACTGTGAGTGAAATAAAAGGCTACATATTGTCCCTAAAATCTAATTCGGTGGGGTTTGATAAATTAAACGCAAATATCTTAAAATCGGTGGTAAGCTATATAGTACCTCCTTTGGTTCATATAATTAATCTCTCCTTCAGTTGTGGAATATTCCCTGACTCTCTGAAAATTGCTAAATCTCTACCACTGCATAAATCGGGGTCAAAAACGTGTCTCAATAATTATAGACTAATATCAATTCTCCCAGTTGTAAGCAAAATATTTGAAAAGGCCATTGCTTACAGATTGATTCATTTCCTTGAAAAAAACAACTTACTCGCGAACTGTCAATTCGGATTTAGAAAAAACAGGTCCACGCAGTCGGCTCTGCTGCACTTTGCGTCAAAAATTTATTCTGAATTAGACAAAAAATCCCACGTGGCATCAGTTTTTATAGATATCTCTAAAGCCTTCGACTCGCTAGATCACGATATATTACTGTTTAAATTGCAAAAGTGTGGATTGAGGGGCCCCCTTCTAGATTTAATGAAAAGTTATTTGGCCGATCGTAAACAAATGGTATTCTGTAATGATGTATGCTCTCAGTACAGTGTGATCAAGAGCGGAGTGCCACAGGGCTCAATTTTGGGCCCAATTTTGTTCCTAGTGTATATAAATGATATAATAAATTCTAGCAATGCCTATTTCACCATGTATGCAGACGATACCAGTTTCATTGTTTCCGATCACGACCTACAAAATCTTCACTTGAAATTGTCCCAAACGTTAGATGATATAAATCTTTGGACAGAACATAATAAGCTGAAACTTAATGTTAAAAAAACACATGTCATGTTATTTCAAAACAGGTCTCTGACACATACTCTGCACACATTAAAACTGGGGAATAATGTTGTTCAGCGGGTTAAGAGCACACACTTTTTAGGTGTCATAATAGATGAATATTTCAATTGGAACGAACACATTGCCAGTGTATGTAGGGCATTATCTAGGACAGCAGGTGTCATATACCGTACCAGACGAACTCTGACTACGGAAGCAATGAAAACCCTGTATTATGCCCTTTGCTATTCCAAATTGATTTACTGCATATCAGTCTGGGGCTGCACATGGCCATCATTTTTAAAATGTCTCTTCACTGTTCAGAAACGCATCCTGAAACTAATTTTTTTCAAGAAAAGCAGGTATTCAGCTGACGAGATATTCGCCAACCAGAAAATGTTAAAACTTGAGAATGTGCACAAGTATTTCTTGTATCTTACCATATACAGATCAATGAAAAATAATGATGCCATATTCCAAATTCAAGGACACTCATTAACAACACGTAGAAATAATGTGAATTTGGTATGTCCATCCTTCCGAACCAGCCTCTTCAAAAATTCAATATTATACCTTGGGCCTAAACTTTGGAACTGTCTCCCGGTTTGTATTAAATCAGCATATACCATTATGTCTATAGATACGTTTAAAGCGAAAATTAAACACCACTTGTATAACCTCCAGGCAAACACATAATTTGTACAATACAGTATGACTGTATTGTTTGTTTTGTATATATTTTGTTTTTGCATTGTTCTGTTACATGTTTTGTTTTAGCATATGTTTTGTAGTATTTGTTGCACTGCACAAATCTTGATTAAAAATATTTATTGTCTGTCTAACAAGCCATGGCTTGACAGACTATATTGCCTCTGATGTTTTCGTTATTTTGTGTTACCTGTGTGATGTTGTTTTTTTTGGCAATAAATGATACAATACAATACAATACAATGCACAAACATGAACACACAAGCATACACACAAACACACACATTCTCACAGATATACACACGCACTCCAATACATATATATAGGATATTATATGCCGTAGATAATTTAACCCAAAGTTATATAACATATTTTCCATGGTGCGCTTAATGGTCAGACAGCTATTTCAGGGTGAAAAATCCGTCTGCCATAGATTTATATATCCAAATGAACAATTTTCATTATAGTATGAATTATATCAATGTATATAATGTACAAATATGTGCAGTAGTTTGATAAAAAACGTAAATTAACACCTAAATGATAGCAATGGACGAATTTTTTTCACTTATTTTATATGTGGAACAAACAGAACAATACAGAAATACTACCGGAGAAATGTTCCAATTTTGGGTGGGCTTATTGAACCGTACTACTTAAAACCTTACTTAAAACCTAGTATTAATGACTTAGTCTTAATGGCCAGGTGGGCTTCATGACCAGGATCTACAGTATATTATTAATATTATTACTATTATTAATTACAAGCAAATTCAGTAGCATGGGGAAAGAGTGCAAGTGCACAATTACCACCCTGTGGTGGCCCCATGTACTGGAAGCGCCCAAGAATCACACTGATATATACATAAATATATAATGATGTATATATAAAACTCAGACTTATGAGCGTTTCAATGTCATTAATAGCTTGTGTTATCGAAGTCACTGTGTGAGTGTCTGTTCCAGTGGTTTTCAACCTACCTGAGCACCTGTGACTGTCGCAGTAGTAATGTCTGTCTGTCTGTCTGTCAGCAATTGTACCTGTGACCAGGGTTTAAGCGCTGAAAACTGCGCCAAATTTAACCGATTATATGGCTCAATTTCTCAGTGGTTCTATTCAAACTTGTATAATAGCATAAATTGTATTCAAAATTGTATAATGTTCAAAGTATAGCAATACTTTTCAAACTCACATACAATGTTATCGATATGACGCAATTTGCATAATTTTTCCCCTTATACTGTCATTTTACATAATTTATTCTGTTTTGGTATCACACTTGCGAGCTTTCTGACATCTAATCTACGCTTAAGAGCTAGTAATGTTCTCTCGAACAAATGTGTGTGTGTGTGTGTGTGTGTGTGTGTGTGTGTAAGTGTGTGTAAGTATGTGTATGTGTGTGTGTGTTGATTCAATTGACGTTGAATCTCGGCTGTATGGCGTGCCGGCCTGACCACGCACAGCATTTCCACTGTTCGCGCTGCATTCATTCACCTTTCAATTAACGTGTTCTCACCTGTTCTGGGGCGGCAGCGAGCACGGCGTAATAGCCTATGACCGCTCGCCAATAAAGCGCCGGTCTGCCAGTGTGTATGTGTGTGTGTGTGTGTGTGTGTATGTGATTGCCGTGTGAGTTATCGTGATGAGCAGCGCTGTCGACGCTCAGGCTAGCCTGGTTGGTGTCGACGGCGGACGGACTACTGACCAGCGAAGGCTTACTTGGGACGCGTGTAGGTCGCCAGCCTTCCATTGTTGGCCTCGCACCCGCTGAGGGCCGTCTGTCTATGTATGTGTGTGTGTGTGTGTGTGTGTGTAGGCTTCCGGCGGTTGAAAGGAGTTCATACCTCTAGATGAGTTATCAAAGGTTCGTTTCTCTCCTTGATGAGATTTCTTTGTCAGGCCAAAACGATATAAAAGGAGTTTTGGTTGATGTTCTGTGGTGATTGTGGCTGTTGAGGTTTTTGTTTTTGGTCAAATGTTTTAGGTAAATATTGCTTGATCAGACGTTCAATACAATATTGGCAAAATGTAGTTTGAAATTGTTCTAATTCGGTGGGAATTTAGCCAAATATTGTAACGAAAAAAAACATCATCTACTAAGCAACAAAGATTATAATCCTATAATTATAGGAAATTATTTCAACCGATCGCCAATTTGTTGTCGACAATTTCTGTGCAAGACTTTCAAACAAAAATATAAGCTGAAGCATATCATTTAATATTTCAAACAAAACACAAAAATGTCACAATTATACATTGTATAATTTTACAATTATACTTTTTGAAAATGTCCAATATGTTGCATGACAAATCATTCGCTTTCCGTTGAATTGACGAAATGTAATGAATGAATGTCTATGGAAATTATCGGAGTGAATGTCTATGGAAATTATATTCCATTAAGCTTCAAAAATGTCATCCGAATTTCATTCCATATATCAGATAACACTATTTTTGTATCTGAAACTATGTGCGGGTAAATATTTTTCCATTGTTATATCTGTGTGTGTGTGTGTGTGTGTGTGTGTGTGTGTGTGTGTGTGTGTGTGTGTGTGTGTGTATGGGTGTTTGGATGGAGCAATATGAGGTATTTTTGGGAGGTTTTTTGAAAAGCAAGTGTTAAATAAACGACCGCCCCACACACAATTCAAACGGTATTTTGGTTAACAAATAAAACGCAACGCATGTGTATAATTTACTAAATACTTGCGATTTTCTGAATGTCACAGTCCTAAGAACAATAGGCGAGTACCGAAGGCTCATTGTGAACAAATTTGCACGTGCACCATCCAAGATTACACCCAGGATTGAATCAGGAGCGTACCGAGACAATAAAAATTGTGGAGCCAAAAATGCTTGTTTCTAGCTAGTTGGTGTTTCTGGCTGAGCTCGAGCAACAACACTAGCATATGCGCTGACATGCATGAAACAAAACAACTCGTCTATTCAAGAAAAATATACCATTTGATCATGAGTATTATTATGCAACTTTGGATTGATACGAAGCCATAACTTCGGTCAACTTATTCACTTTGCGCTTTAATTAAAACATGAATAATGCACCCAAATCAAATGATATTTATCTAGTACAAGCCTTCATTGACCGTCATGCATCTCATTATCCTAGTTTCCAAATTCAATTCAGCTCATGGATGGGTCGTTTCAATTGTTTTATCTCGATCGTTCGCGTGTTCGTTTGGTCTGTGGTGATTCGTGTGTTTCCCATTGCACCAACTAAAACAGCTCCGCCTCCAGGCAATTGATAGCACGCCACACTCGCCCAATCGCTCACCAATCTCCAATGGATGTGTATTGTGATTCCCACGACGGTCTAGCAGATCATTCAGATCACAATCTTTGTGACATGGGAAATGAGCCTGATGACGGATTTAAGCGACATATATAGTGGAACAAAGCTGTACTTCTGTAATTCGCCACTTTTTGATGAGCCAACGCCTGCATATTGCACATATTTTTTGCTAGGAAATATAATAATTTCAATTGATCTATCAAAATCAATGTCAGCAAGTTAGTGGAAACGCAAATGAACAAGTGAGGATTGATATAGACACACACATTTGTTCTTCTGTCCAAGTGTCCTTTCACTTGGCAGCCTCTCCATTTTTCACAGATTCATTGCGCCAACTATACCTGAAAAATGTTCTCTATGGCAACATAAAGCCATCTATACTATACACCTATAAACTGTACAAACTCACGCATTCACAATTGTATCAATTTAGTCCGGCAGAAGTGTGAGACAACCTTGCAGTAGAGGTCCCATGAAGGGTTTCGATGGATTCGGTACCCCCAGACATTGTAGAATCCAAAACCAGAGGGTGCCAAGCTGGCACCTTTGGGCGTTTTCTGAAAATCGTTGATTTTCATGGTGCCCGGTACCCCCCTTTTTTCGCGATATGCAAAAAACGAAAATATTCATATCTTCACCAATATAGCTGATATAAATAGAATTTTGGTATCAAATTGTATGTTTTCAGACATGAGGAGTCCAATGGATACATTATTGTAATGATCTGAAATAGTCTTCATAGCCAAACATCATCATTCTACCCCAAAACACCAAATATAAACATTTTTTTTCTGAAATATATATTTGATCTGATTTATGATGAATTTAACTGAAAATCAGTACAATATGTATATTAGACATTATATGAACATCAGAAACGTTGGTGACAAACACCATAGAGACTGTATAAAGGATCTAAAAAATAATACACAATATCTAAAGTCTAAGAAGCTTTGTTTCCATCATCGTCGTCATCATCATTTTCGACAACTGTTCTGGTGTGCTCATTGCAGCAATCCAATCCACCTTCACAACTGCAAAATATTGTGCATGAAACCATTGCAGAAGAGCAAGAGCATCTGGCTGACTTGCAGTTTTCACAAGTGCATTTGATCAGTTTGAGAATGGCCTTAGGTGCCGCAGAGGTATTGGGCGGAAGCATAGTGGGTTGTAACATATTGTTGACGGTATCTCGGTGCCATCCATGCATGGTCGGATCAATCTCTGGTGGGGTTGGTTCCGCAGCATGCTTCCAAATACAGCACTGCAAGTGGGCTCTTAGAACATTCTGATGGAACGATTCATTGGTCGGAGGGAGAGACATGAGCTTTGGTGCAGAAACAATGTTTGCATTTGTTGTTTTCACTTTCCACATATTGAATCGTACATCGGTCATCGTCACGGCTTTTACATGCCCATAGCAAGCAGCTATGAATTTGGTGAACTCTTGGATTACATCAGCTAGTGCGGCAGTCGTATTCCCAGTTCTAACAACTCAGTTCTAACACAGTTCTAACAACAGTAAGTTCTAACAACTGATGACCTGCTTGAAGAACTTTCACAACTTTGGTTTTTCCGATGCCCCAAAACTGTGTCGCAACCTGACAATGCATGGCCAGCTAACAGCTGGCCAGCGATGTCTTTATGGCGATGTGCAGTTGCCTGTATGTCAATGGACTTCCTTTCTTTGGATGTAGCTTCCATCGTCAAATTACAAGTGAGGTTTGGTTAATGATAAAAGTGGACCAACAAGACGAACACATCAGTGTCATCTGAAATGACGCTGACACTGTTGTTGCCCTCTCTTGTGCTGTCAAGAATACACAATAGCTGGTGTATTATAATGACATCAGCGTCTTCCCGAGTGTAGCTCAGATCTGATCGATGGATGGTCATGCCATGGCTTATTTCTACTGGTACATGATCTGGCCCTGTGACAACTAGTTTGTGATTGGTCAATCCTATGCGGTCTTTCTGTGTCTGTAGTGCGTCTACAATCAGAGCAATGAGCTGTACTTTATTGTATGATACTGTCAGCACCACTTTCTGAGAAGGCAGTTGTGTTGACAGCGACAACTGGTGGTGTCTGCTTGCCTCCTTCCCTCTTGCAGTACGAGTGACTCCATTGGTGCTGTACGTTTCGTATCGGTGAAATATCAGGTAATAACAGCTGAGCCATCAATGATCACAATGTTCGCTTTGGGTGCAGATCGTCCAGTTATCTCAACTTTCAGCATGTTTTTGAGTGTTGATTTATTTTTTGCTAATCTGATCTCGCCATTTTCGGTGAACATCCAAGTAGAAATCGATAACAGTTCATACATCAGAACCTCATTTAGGTTCATCTCTCGACCAGAAGCATGCAGACCAATGATGCGTGAATATATGAAATTGGTGTCATGTACCTTCGTTTTGCCAACTTGGATGTGCTTCTTGGTGATTGCTAGTGTATGCACTTTCTTGGGAAGCGTATCATGGAAGCCGTCAGGCCATGTGCTTTCATATTGCTTCATCATCTCCGTTCCTATTGATACTGATTCATGAACGTTCATTGTTGGGTCAGTTGTTATTCTACCGCTCACAACGTGGACAAGATCGCCATGTCAGTGTGAAGATGGATCAAGTGGATCAATATAACCTTGTATTTTCTCTCTGATCTTCTTGCGGTCCACAGCATCTGATGCCATCCGAGCTTTCATCTCTTCCTTGTGAAGGTGCTGATGTTGGTCATGTGAGGTCATATCACAGACGTCTTTGGCTAGTACACTACAAGTATGGAGACTTAAGGCCCAGGTCTTCATCGTGTTTGGTTTGAGTGTGATGCCAATAATACCATTGGGTCCTTTTCCATACCGCATGAACGTTGTCTCGATCATCATGTCCGTCCACATTCCGTTCCATACATCTGGTGTATGACGGGTGACATGCTCTCATTTCATGAATCTCTCCAAGAGGTCTGGTGGCATTGCTGTAAGTGAGCGAAGGTAATATAGCCCATAGTGGGCATAATTTGGGTGGCGCGCAGAAAAAAAAGTAGGGAATCATGTGTTCTACAGCATACGTGAAGAAGTGCCCAATCTGCTTCCTTCTCAGCTCGACAAAACAACATCATCAGCAGGACAGGTTTGAGCAGGTTATCTACCCAGAGTATTTATTGTTTTCCGCTCTAAGCTCTCCAAACACTTTTTTGACCTCTCTTTTGACCCAGTCTCCCACACTCTCACACCTTTTGCATCACTATAACATGTTACTTTAGCATGTTCTTACTCGTATTCCTTCTCTCATTTGCATGCTTACTATATCTACGCTATGACTATATTCTCCCGAGTTGTGTTTGCTGTGTTGTGTTGTCATTATGTTTCAGTCGTGTTGTCTTGTCCGTCATGTCCGTCTGCTTTGTATGTTTTGCCCATATTTTGTCTCTATATTTATTGTCATTTATTGCATATTTGTAGTTCACTTCTTTTGCATCTGTCCTGTTATTTGTATTCCGTGTTCCCAACTGTTATAATCGTGTCGCGCCCGAGCCCTTCGGTGCGCTATAACGAATACATGTTGTTGTTGTTGTTGTTGTTGTCTTGCTTTCATCAGATGCCTGCTTTCATGTACAATATTTTGCAGTTGTGAAGGTGGATTGGATTGCTGCAATGAGCACACTAAAGTAGTTGTCGAAAATGATGATGACGACGATGATGGAAACAAAGCTTCTTAGACTTTAGATATTGTTGATTATTTTTTAGATCCTTTATACAGTCTCTATGATGTTTGTCACCAACATTTCTGATGTTCATATAATGTCTGGCATCCCTATTGTACTGATTTTCAGTTAAATACATCATAAATCAGATCAAATATTTGATTCAGATAAAAATTATGTTTTTATTTGGTGTTTTGGGGTAGAATGATGATGTTTGGCTATGCAGACTATTTCAGATCATGACAATAATGTGTTCATTGGATTCCTCATGTCTGAAAACATACAATTTGATACCACAATTGTATTTATATCAGCTATATTGGTGAAGATATGCATATTTTAGTTTTTCGCATATCGCGAAAAAGGAGGGGTACCGGGCACCATAAAAATCAACGATTTTCAGAAAACGCCCAAAGGTGCCAGCTTGGCACCCTCTGATTTTAGATTCTACAATGTCTGGGGGTACCAAATCCATCGAAACCCTTCATGGGACCTCTACTGCAAGGTTAAACAAAAATCATCGCTTTGGCTGCCGGACTAATTTGTACTCGCTCATTCAACCTTGCTAGACTCGGTGGTGTAGTGGGTAGCACAGCCGCCTCACAAGCGGGAGGACCGTGGTTCGAATCCCAGCGGAGGAGAATTTCTTTGGGCGAATTCTATAATCCCAACCCCTGTCCACCCAGCAATAAATGATGCTACCAGATATCAGTCATGTGTTGTGTCATGCATTCTGGGGAGGTGGCCCTCTCTAATACGTCTTCCGTCCTTGTGGCGCCATAGCGTGGAGAGGGTCGGTTCTGCGGTGGCAGCGAGCTGCACGGGACACACCTGTGTGTGTGTTCATAAGCTTCGGCTTCTTCCCTTGTAGCAGCTGTCACTTGAGGCATTCAACCTTTTTCTTGAGATACCATGGCATGTCTGTAGTCAAAAATCGTATACGAGTAGGAGAGATTTGAAATCTACTGACCCCTAAAATCACGGCACCAATCGATAATTGAGCTCAGCACCAAGACAGTCAATAACATAAGGCCAACCATTCGGCGTGTTGAAACTCGAATTTACCGGATTTGAAAATTGTATTATGAGATGGTAGAGACAAACTTGAAACGATTATTTTGCTAAGCAACAGTAAGTAAGTAACAGTAACTAAACTAAGTAACTAAGCAACAGTAAGTATATCAACGAAAGTAAGCAGCCCACCTCAACTTGTAAAGATGTTTGCCCTACAGGAAGCTTCAAATCAGAGCGTTTGAATACACCGAATTCAACTCGCGAACATTGTATATCAAGTCAGACAGTAATCCAGAAATCAGTAGTCTCCAGTTATCGCCGCTTACAAAATGAGCTTGCTGACGTCACAGGTCACGTGACGTCGGGCCAATTGCACTTTGAACTCGCGAACTTGGCATTCGTTTTGGACCGATCTAATTTTGGCGAGCCTTAAATTACGCTAAATGTTGGCCAATTTTCACACAATTTTCGCATGCATTTTCTCACAGACAACAATGAAGGTCAGTGAAGGTCAGTGGCGGCGACAAGAGGGTGTTAAAAGGTTAGAGGACTGAAGCCCCCCTTCCAAAATGTACCAATCCCAGTGAGCCCCCCAAATTCTGGCCATGAACATTTCAAGTGTAGTTCCTCATGTTTCGCCGAACCCCCACGTTTATTAGCCCCAGCCCCCCAACGGAAAATCCTGGCGCCGCCACTGGTGGAGACAACCGACGTATGGACACAAACGTATAAACAAACAAACGTATGCATTGCTTTGATAGTATATTTGCACATAATTTCGCACATACAGGCACAAATTTCGCATATATATATATATATATATATATATATATATATATGATGGCTATATATTTGTGTGGTACATGAGGCCCATATCATATCCGACCAAACAAAACACAACAACACAAAAATACGTATATGCACATATGCAAATCTTTCCTATGATGACAAAAGCGTACACACACATACACATACATACAAACATACAGAGAAAAGCATATTTGGTTGAAATTGATAACTCCATGTTTGGGAAACAACATAAACATTTCAACAAACAAACACACACACACATGTGTATGCGAATAATATGTGCCAATATGTAATGGCCGTGTTCAACGCCTCAGGCTATCCAGGCCTTTCAATAATAGAGGGAGCCACTGTATGTATGTCTGTCTGTGTGTGTGTGTATGTGAAGCTCGCGTTTGAAACCAGTTATTTTTCGCTAGAAATACTTGCGCACAATTTTGTATCTAACATTCATACACACACACACACACACACAGACATACACAGAAATGGCACACACACACACACAAACACACATACAAATACACACATGCGTGCGTGTCTGCGTGGCTGTTACTGTATGGTTCATTTATACACGCACACTGATTGTGTGTGTGTGTGTGTGTGTGTGTGTTATCGGCCCAAACAACACGACAATCCCTTATTGCACTCAATCAAAACACACACACACACACACACACACACACACACACACATACATACACGTACGCTGAGGCGATTAGCTTTGACATCAGTGTGTGTGTGTGGATTTGTGTACCTGTGTATGTGTGTATATATATTGGAGTGTGTAAATTTCTGTGTGATCGTGTGTGTGTGTGTGTGTCTATGTGTGTTTGTATGTGTGTGTGTGTCTGTGTACTTGTAAGTGTATGTGAGCGTGTGTATGAGTGTGTATGAGTGTGTATGTGTGTGTATGTGTGTGTATGAGTGTGCGTCCTCGCATTGATCAGCGCTTGTGTGTTTATCAGTCACCCCTAGTCCTAGTCGGCCGACCAACGAAAAACTCACCGACTCACCGTTGAAACCTTCCTGTCCACAGTTTCGCCACCACAATTCACCACGGCCACACGCTTGAACGGATTCCACGAGAGACTACGAGATACACCGCCGCCGCCGCCGGCGGTGCCGTTGTTGGTTCTGGTACTGGCTACTGACTTGAGAGCATTGTGAGACGCAGAACCGACCGAACTGACTCCGCTGCTGGTAGATAGACTGCCCCAGGTTCGGTCGCTGAAGACGGCAGAGCTAGGTGTTGATACACTGCCGCCCATATCGCTAGCGCACGCCATCAACACGCCGGCACTACTCGGCGACGGCGACTCACACAATTCCTCCTGCAATACACACACATTACATTACATTAGGTAGATATTTATATAGCGCCCTACACCTAGAGGGTCTCTAGGGCGCTGCACACGCGCGCACACACACACACACACACAAACGCACACAGAGAAACACACACACATAGCCAAACACACACACATAGCCAAACACACACAGAAAGTGAAAGGTAGAAAAAAGAGAGATAATTTACACCTTATAATCATCACTAGTATAGACAATGTTCTCTAGAGTATAATACGATTTCACCATGAAAAACTTCTTAGAGTGTTTTTTGAAAACAGGGATAGAAGTGATAGAACGTAGTGTTGGGGAGAGCTTATTGTAAATACGGGGTCCTAAGATAGAGAGACAACGATTATAGTGAGTATGTCTAGAAGAAAAAGCAGGTTCCAGTAAGAGACGAGCATCATCAGTTGACATCACACACACACACACACACACACACACACACACACACACACACACACGTTGTATTTGTTTATCATGTTGTATTTGTTTGTCATGTTGTATTTGTTTATATTATAAGCTCTCAATTTTAATTAGTCTGAAGGCTTTTTGCTAAGTTTTTTTTCTTTGTCTGTTGAGAAGCCAATAATTGGCTTGACAAACTATGCTATTGTACTTTATTAATATTGCTTTTCAGGTGCTTGTTGTGGCAATACTATTACTATTACTATCACTATTACACACACACACACAGACGTGCATACACACAAACACACACTCAAACATACATATAGGAACACACCAGTACGTACACACATACACAAATACACACACACAAATATATATACTCACACAAACACACACACACACACACAAACACATAGACACACATACACAGACACACAAAGACACACATAGACACACACACACACGAATACGCACACACACACACACCTGTAAACACACAAACACACACACACACACATATAGAGAGAAACAGGCATGCATACATTACATTACATTACATTAAGATATTCATACACACACACACACTCAAACATACATATAGGAACACACCAGCACACACACACATATACATACACACACACACACAAACACAAATACACACACACACACAAATATATATACTCACACAAACACACACACACACGGGTGTGTGTGTGTGTGTTCTAAACACCAGATCAACATTCGACTTGAAGATGTGTATGAACTCGTCGAAGATATGCGTGAACGTGAGGTGTGGTGACGTTTATGTGTGACGTAATGTGTGTGTGTGACGTAATGCGTGACGTGACGTATACCTGTGACGATTTGTGAAGCGGCGTGACCACGTCGACAGTGAAGTGAGTGCCCGCCTGACGTATCAGAGCCACCACTTCACTGTGACTGGCCCATTTGAGATCCTGGCCGTTGAGAGCCACAATAAAGTCACCCTCCTTCAGGCCAACACGCTGATTACACACAAACACACACACACACACAATACATTATATTAAGACATTTACATCGAGACACATTTAGATGAAGACATTCAATCTACATATACACATGTACATTGTAGCCAAAAGATCTATTCATCGAAAAATCTAAAAAGCACTCACACACACACACACACACACACACACACACACACACACACACACACACACACACACAAACACACACACACACATATATATGTGCGCTTACACACTCACATATATAAATAGACACAAATGCAAATGTTTAAAGATTGGAGGCAAATGATAAAGAATACACAGATGCACATAGACATGGAAATATATAAAACAAGAGTGCAAATATAAATAAAACATAAATATATGTCATTAATATTATGATATAACACACAAACACACACACACACATGTACATACACACACACACATATATGTATTACACACACATATAGATTACAATTTAATTTCTCTTGTTTCTTCGGTATAATGAGAAATAAACGTCTTGGAGTTTTATTGTAAACATTTTTTAAAGGTTTAAAACTGTATATTGTCGTACACACACACACACACACACACACACACACACACACACACACACACACACACACACACACACACACACAGAGGACAGAGATAGTATCACAGAGAGGGAAATCTGCATGATTTAATACGCAATATCCAAACATTGTCAATATCATAAATAATAAAACCATAAATCATAACACATCTAAAAAAAATAAATCTAAAATATACAAATAATCTAAGAAAATATAAAATCTTGAAAGAAGAAACAGCATTATAGATATAATCATAAATCATAATATCCAAATATTATCGAGCGGTTGGCTACACGAATTAATGTGTGCTCTCAAACAACTCGGCTTTGTTTGGCTAAATAAATTATTCTAGCCGGTGCGCCACTGGCGGACCCAGGGGGAGGGGGGCTCAGGGAGCTGAAGCCCCCCAAATATTTCCATCAACTCCTCATAACCAAGAGGTTCACTAAATGAGGTCAAGAAAAAAATCTTTCCGTAGAATGTGTTGATATAAGCATTATCGCAAATAATATTTGCACATTATTGTGTGTGTGTATGTGTGTGTAAGTGTGTGTATATATCAGTGTGAAGAATGGCCCAAGTCATGACCTTCACACGCTACCTAGTCACTCATAGATAACTCACATGAAACATGGCAGAAAATTGAAGAATACAAAAGAAAAACACACAAAAAACCCATAACATTGTTGTCAAAGTGTGATGTCAAACTACTTGTAATCGGTGGATATATATTGCTGAAAACAATTAGTGACAATTAGTGACATACGAATAGCACAATCACACTGTCACAAAGCGCTGACAATATACCACCTGTGATACACAAGACAACTAAACTACTCACTCACACACACACATACATACATACATTTATAAGCAAAACGGCAGAGAAAAGCCCATTACAATGCCATTATAATAAATTACAAAATAACAAATCGATTGAAAGAAAAAAAACAATTTGCAACATTTGCAACATATGCAACAATTTTTCACCTCGGCCAGACTGTCGGCTTCGACGGCGACGACAACGACGGGCGCCTCCATTTTGACGCTGAAGCCGAGTCCGTCGGCGGCCGTGCGGTCGATTAGCACTCGTCGCGCCGGAGTCCAGCGGTGATGGGCGCTAAACACCTCCAGTGGCCCCAGCGCGGCAAACAGATCAACATTGGCGGTCTGCTGGCGTGAGCCCAAATCCGGCAGCCCGCTACCCGTGTCCAACTGGAACTGGGAACAGCCTGTTTGTGGCACGACAATTCATTACGAGGTGTGACACCTCATTGATTCGCAACCTGGGATTGAATTAGCCCCTGCGGTTGATTATTAGAAAAATCACCCCCTAGGGGTAAGTAATAGAAATATAAATATCCAAATTATCACGAAGGTAAATTATAAAATAAAATTTACCCTCGGGAAAATTTAGCCATTTTTCGGGCGTGATGAAGGATGGAGACACAATGGAGGAATGATTGAAAAAATGTGTTTTAGTTCAGCCAAATATATCAATGGTGACAACATTTTGTGAATTGGGGTAATATGTTTAAAATGTGGTATGCTAAATTGGGTAACAAGTTGGGTGGTAAAAAGTTGGAAGCCACCGTGTTAACCCATCATAATATATTTTATAAAATTCAATTTTGAATAGATATACAAGCTTGAATATATCAAAGTTGTTATATTGTTATACAGTCTTGACGATAATTGTTCTCGTCACTGTCATAGTTCTTGAGTTTGCTAGAATATTAGAATAATAGCATAATAGAATATTTTCGTTTTCGCACGACATAGATAGATATAATTGCCCCAGTGGTCCCAAACGCTCACCAATTATGACCGGAGGATCGACGGGCGCGTTGAACTCGTCCAAGCGCGCGATCATCTCGTACCGCTCAGCCGATACGGACATGGCGTCGCGCAACACGTGTAGAACCGTGTCTCGCTTGCCCAGCTCTCGCGACATGCGATATAAACGCTGACATTCCTCGTGCTGGGACAGGGCTTCGCGCAAATGGCACTTGCCTAGAAATGTCACCAATATGGGTAGCAGATATCAGTCATGTGTTGTGTCATGCATTCTGAGGAGGTGGTCCTCTCTAATACATATTTCGTCCTTGTGGCGCCATAGCGTGGGTTGGTTCTGTGGTGGCAGCGAGCTGCACGGGACACACCTGTGTGTGTTCATAAGCTTCGACTTCTTCCCGTGTAGCAGCTGTCACTTGAGGCCTTTAACCTTTAACAAACGCTTGCACTCAAGGGACGTTTGATTACAAATAAGTTATTAAGTCAAAATAGATACAAAAATATTGGAAATTGGAGCTAAAATTCCACATCCACATTGTAAGGTTTGACCTCAAAAAAGATATTAAATTCGAATAAGCAGATTATCAGAAATCAACACCGATTAGAAATATACACACCGAAAAAGTCCTATTCTCAAAAAAACTTTGCAGAAAAGTTCTACACTAAACACCTTACAGAACAGAGCTCTTGTTAAGTAGGACTGTGAGTTGGGCATAAGGAAAATCAGAGCGCGTATGCGCGTACCGAGGTAGTTTTTTTGTTGTGTGTTGCGCGGAACTCGGTACTCAACACTGGCTATCCGGTTGATATCGTCGATTTGCGCCACATGCAAAATGTCCAGAGCCCGTCGGCTGATTGGGCCCTGGTGGTCCAACAAACCTGCACACCCCCAGCACACACACACACACACACACACAGGTGCAGCCGAAATTATCGAGGTAAGTATATCCCAAGTATATCCCGCCTACAATATAACTAAGCAGATAATCTTGTGAATGTGCAAACACAGCGTCTGTTTACGATGCTAGCTATATAGCAAGCACTGTAGCTGTTGTAGATGTTTACACAGACTAACAATGTTAACGTACCAATACGGAATTGTGTGTGTGTGTGTGTGTGTAAGTAAGTAAGTAAGTGTATTGCCACAAACAACATTAACAAGAAAACAACAAAACAATCAGCTAAATGTTGCGGCGATAGTTCGTCGAGCTAAACAGCACCTGGACGAACAGATTCACATAAACATTTCAACATTACATGCAATTGTATCAATACAGTTTTATTAACTCTATGATAATATAACAATTTAATCAGTTCACTCAATGAAAGTGTATACTATGAATGACATTATCGACAATTGTGTGTGTGTGTGTGTGTGTGTATGTAGGTTGGTTGGTGTCTGTCATTGAGTGGTTATTGGTTTGCCGTGTACTAATATGTACACAAGCATACGTGAACGTAGGCACCATAAAAATGTTTCCATGAATGTATTCTACGTGAGACAATGCTTGACAATGTATTCAAGATAATGTATTTTAATTGGAGGCCCTAGGCAAAGCAAAAAAAACTTTTCTAACAAAACATTTCTAACAAAACATAAAAAAAAACAAAAAAAACTTTTCCTACATAAAATCAATTGACTATGCCACCCCTAATCTTGCTACTATGTCACTTTTGTCGACGATAAGGAACTGTTTGACGAAGGCCAAGTTTTGTCGAAGAAGAGATCCAGCTTGAGCCGGAGGATTATTGACTGCTCGAGATCCGGGAAGTTCTGCCTTCTGTAGATTCATGGGAACGAGGATATCGAACTTTCGGACTTTCTTGAAGCCGACGATCCTTGCGACTGGTGGGTCCTTTATGCTGGAAGAGGTTGCAGAGGAAATGCTGAAGCCCGAGGAACAGGAGGTAAGCGAACACGAAAATGTGAATATCAACGAGGAAAGAAGTTCGTTCGAAGAAGCGCATCGTGCATGGACCAACATCAGGAAGTTGATGCAGCAGAGTAGCGGAAAACCCGGTGTAATGAAAGCGTGCGATGGTTTGGACAACGAGATGCTCGGAGTCGGCCGAAAAAACGCGACATCCGACGATTTTTGAGAACTTCGAGCTGAGACTGATGGATACATTTAGAAAATAAAGTTGTTTTCTAATGAAGACGTATATAATAAAAGCGTTTTCGTAGGGAAAATATGACCGTTTTTACAAGTCCTCGCTGCTATGCCACCTTTGCTAGGTGCCGACGAGCGGTATAGTAGCGATATTTGACTGTATTCGGCGCCCCCAGATGAAATGAAAAATTCACACTCCGACTCTATGACATCTCTCGATAGACATCATTGCCGGTCTGTTCCGGTTCTTAGTTTCAGACTAGTAGTCATTTTTTTCTAATATAAACTTGGAAAAATTCGTTGTCCTCGATGCAATGGTAATTGGAATTGTTAATATTATACGAGGTGAAATATTTATGTGTGATCCCTGTGTGAGGCCCTCCAACAAGCCGAGGTACCAGACGGCCGACTACATTGCCTATACCTAGCACCGACCCTAACTGCCTACCGCAATAAACAATACACCCAGAGTGGTATCACCACGTTATCAGATCAATACCCAGAAAGCCAGCATATCTCATTGATACGGTCTTAATTGCAAGCACAATAAAACCAGATATATTGGCGCTTAATGAGATAAGATAAGGCTGGTGACTATTAATCTTACGTATTTAATCTACGTATCATATGAATGTCTTATTGGAGGTTATCACAATGAAAGAAACATCCATTTTGATCAAAGTTTAAATTCACCACTGGTACCCACTCCCAATGGAAACATGCAACATTTTGTTGATGATCTGAACGAAATATTATGCTAGTGTGTGTGTGATTATATGCGCAGCCTTATAACATCCAATAAAATCCACTTATAGTTTGTTCACTTTGTTTCAGTGGGCTGACAGCGTACAAGGGTACGCCACTACAATTTAGGCGCCCAATTGATTACGAAAAACTGCACGCTTTTGCAGACATCCCATGTAGACACACCCACACAAACACAGGATATTTAGGCTTCATAGACATAGACATTTAGGCTACAATGAAAGACTGAGAAAATTGAACATATCTACACTAGAAGAAAGAAGAGTCAGGAGATGTAATAGCTATATATAGATATATGAGAGGCAAAGAAAATATTCAAAATACCAGTCTGTTCCAGCCGACCAGTTCCACACGTTTACATGCTCTAAGTCTTCAAAAAAAGTAGAGCCAAAAAAGATATAAAAAAGTACAGTTTCCCTCAACGTAGTATAGATTTTTGGAAGAGAATACCGCAAAATATAATAGGACAGCCAACAACAAGTAAATTCAAAGAAAATTATGATCTCTGGCAGGCAGGAGACACGAGTTTCTGACTCATTCCTGCGCGAACAACTCGGTAAGAACAACTCGGTAAGAACACACACACACACACACACACACAAACATACATACACACGCATCCTGAGCTGGTCGACGGAAGTACGGAAAAGCCGCACACTACACACGGCCGCTCCACCCGCTAATGAGCCGTACACCCGCTAACGGGAACCAAACGCCCACCGTCCCAGTGTGTGTGCGCGCGCGTGTGTGTGTGTATGTATGTGTGTGTGTGTATGTGTGTATGTATGTGTGTGTGTGTGTGTATGTATGTGTGTGTGTGTGTTTCATGGGTGGTTACGTGTGCAACACATGGTTGAGGCAGCCAACAGCTATCAGGCTGAACAGTGTAATCAGTTTACCTGGCCAATGAGCTGTGTGTAATTGCGCGTCTAACCAAGCGTAATTTTATTGTGTTTGTGTGTGTGTGTGTGTGTACATGTCTGTCACTGGCGGATCAAGCGGGGGGCTTAAGGAGCTGAAGCGTTTTGCCCCCAAAACGTTTCCATCAACTCCTCATAACCAAGGGGTTCACCAAAAGAGCTCAATAAAAATTTATTTCTGTAGAATTTGTTGATATAAGCATATATCGCAAATGGCGTTGCATAATGATGTATGTACATGACTGATCGCCCCAATAATTCAGCCCCTCAACCAAAGTTACACTCTATACCATTTGCAATTTGATTTGAGAAAAGTGAAAATAGAATTGAGAAAAGTGAAAATAGATTTGGGAAAAGTGAAATTAGATTTGAGAAAAGTGAAATTAGATTTGAGAAAAGTGAAATTAGAATTGAGAAAAGTGAAATTAGAATTGAGAAAAGTGAAAATAGAATTGATCCATGTTAGTTCACACATTATGAGTATTCATTTGAACTGTTTAGAAGTGTTACATAAAATTAAGTGATATATTAATTATTTAAGCTATAAGGTCACTATTGTGCTCTCCAGTGCATTTAAATATGTATAACAAATTATTTAATTATATTCAATTCAATTACAATACAGATATGTACTACTTAATATGTACTATACAATTATGTGCAATGATATGTACTATGTACTACAATTTTAATACATATATGTACCGTACATGTGCTTACTTTATGAGGAATTCTATCAGCCAATATATCATTGTCAGCGATTTTGCATAGAGCCACTGTTCTCGGTGAGCACTCGCAAGCAAAGCGTGCACACACGTGTACACATACGCGCGCACACACACACACACACACACACAGACACACACACACACACACACACACACACACACACACACACACACACACACACACACACACACACACACACACACACACACACACACACACACACACACACACACACACACACACACACACACACACACACACACACACACACACACACACACACACACACACACACACACACACACACACACACACACACACACACACACACACACACACACACACACACACACACACACACACACACACACACACACACACACACACACACACACACACACACACACACACACACACACACACACACACACACACACACACACACACACACACACACACACACACACACACACACACACACACACACACACACACACACACACACACACACACACACACACACACACACACACACACACACACACACACACACACACACACACACACACACACACACACACACACACACACACACACACACACACACACACACACACACACACACACACACACACACACACACACACACACACACACACACACACACACACACACATCTACAGAAACAACAATTTCAGAGACGGTACAATCCAGCTTATGGCAAGTGTTAAGGCATCACGTGCGAATAGCGCTTGTCGTTGCTAGCCATCTTTACTATGTTTAATATTGTACAGTATATTTTTGTGTATGGTGTCTATTTGTGTGTGCGAGGTAGTGTGAGTGTATGTATGTTGTATGCACGTGTTATGAGCGAGCGCAGCATTTCCAAGGAGTGAACTCGCTGGTGTGGGGATGCAGGGGGTGGGGCAGTGCGCGCCACTGGGGCAGTGCGCGCCATAGGGCAGTTGTTTGCGCACAACGTTCGTGCGTGTTTGTTAGTACAGTTGTTAGTTCTGCAAACGATATCGAACTAGTGAATCATACCTGAACCTGAGAATCAAACGCAGTTGTTAGTACTAGTTGTTAGTATGTAATAACATGGATCAATTCTATTTTCACTTTTCTCAATTCTAATTTCACTTTTCTCAATTCTAATTTCACTTTTCTCAAATCTAATTTCACTTTTCTCAAATCTAATTTCACTTTTCTCAATTCTATTTTCACTTTCCTCAATTCTATTTTCACTTTTCTCAAATCAAATTGCAAATGGTATAGATCCGCCACTGATACATGGATCATGCTATGGTGATATACACAGACGTTCATGTTGATGTGAATGGAATCATGTGGAAATTGCAATTTCACACGTTGCAATTTTCTGCTGAGCTGCTGTGTCGATGCAACCGCGCGCTTTGCAACCGTTTCCACAATGAAGTGCGCGTAGTTCTGTAGGTTGAAGTGTGTATGCGTGTATGTTGAAGTGTGTGTGTGTGTGTGTGTGTGTGTGTGTGTGTGTGCGCGAGTATCTCTCTCTCTCTCTGTGTATGTGTGTGTGTGTGTGTGTGTGTCTGTGTGTGTATGTGTATTTTGAAGTGTGTGTGTGTATGTTGAAGTATGTGTGTATGTTGAAGTGTGTGTGTATGTTGAAGTATGTGTGTATGTTGAAGTGTGTGTGTATGTTGAAGTGTGTGTGTATGTTGAAGTGTGTGTGTATCTTGAAGTGTGTGTGTATGTTGAAATGTGTGTGTATTTTGAAGTGTGTGTGTATTTTGAAGTGTGTGTATGTGTGTATGCTGAAGTGTGTGTGTATGTTGAAGTGTGTGTGTATGTTGAAGTGTGTGTGTATCTTGAAGTGTGTGTGTATTTTGAAGTGTGTGTGTATTTTGAAGTGTGTGTATGTGTGTATTTTGAAGTGTGTGTGTATTTTGAAGTGTGTGTGTATTTTGAAGTGTGTGTATGTGTGTATGCTGAAGTGTGTGTGTATGTTGAAGTGTGTGTGTATGTTGAAGTGTGTGTGTATGTTGAAGTGTGTGTGTATGTTGAAGTGTGTGTGTATGTTGAAGTGTGTGTGTATTTTGAAGTGTGTGTGTATTTTGAAGTGTGTGTATGTGTGTATGCTGAAGTGTGTGTGTATGTTGAAGTGTGTGTATGTTTAAGTGTATGCGCGTGTATGTTGAAGTGTGTGTGTATTTTGAAGTGTGTGTGTATGTTGAAGTGTGTGTGTATGTTGAAGTGTGTGTGTATGTTGAAGTGTGTGTGTATTTTGAAGTGTGTGTATGTGTGTATGTTGAAGTGTGTGTGTATGTTGAAGTGTGTGTGTATTTTGAAGTGTGTGTGTATTTTGAAGTGTGTGTATGTGTGTATTTTGAAGTGTGTGTGTATTTTGAAGTGTGTGTGTATTTTGAAGTGTGTGTATGTGTGTATGCTGAAGTGTGTGTGTATGTTGAAGTGTGTGTGTATGTTGAAGTGTGTGTGTATGTTGAAGTGTGTGTGTATGTTGAAGTGTGTGTGTATGTTGAAGTGTGTGTGTATTTTGAAGTGTGTGTGTATTTTGAAGTGTGTGTATGTGTGTATTTTGAAGTGTGTGTGTATGTTGAAGTGTGTGTATGTTTAAGTGTATGCGCGTGTATGTTGAAGTGTGTGTGTGTGTGTGTGTTGAACGGACCAATGGCGAAGTGGTGATGGGCCAGGGCCTGGTAGTACACGGCCTTGATGCTGACCAGCTGAAGCCAGGAGGCAGGCACAGTGCACTGTAGTGCAGGCCGGCTCATTGTCTCGTGCAGTGAACTGTACTGTCCGGCCACCTGCAAGAACCCCCCCCCCCCGACATACACACACACACACACACATGTGTTCGTGAAAGTCCAGAAAAAATCATCAGGTAGAATCAGCAGCTGTGGTACCTGGAGGAAATCAATGATACTTTAGTGTTGCCAACATTCAGACCGTAAAATGCCAGTTGGTTCGGCATTAGTCTTCCGGCTACATTATTATTATTATTAATTAATTAATTACGGGCCAATCCAGTAGCATGGGGGAAGAGTGCAAGTGCACTATTACCGCCCTGCGGTGACCCCATGTACCGGAAGCGGCCAAAATAGGTAAAGAGTTCCTCTGTCTTCCTCTGTCTGAGCAAAACTATATTCCTCATATCATCAATAATATCTCAGCGTGGGCTTCTTCTCGTTCGCTCATAATAAATTCCTCAAAAACTCAATACATCGTACTTCACCCGCCTAAGATCCATCCTCCTCTATCTGACTTTCCTCTTTCCTCATCAGTACGTGACCTCGGTGTCTTACTAGATCCTCATTTGTCATTTCAAAAACATTTTACTTCTACAGCTGGCACCTGCCGTCTAATCCTTCGAAACCTCTACCTCATCCGTCCCTACATTGATTCATCAATTGCACAATCTCTGGTATCTGCTCTCATCATTCCTCGTATTGACTACTGTAATTCACTGTTTCTTCATCTTCCACAGAAGTCACTCAACATTTTACAATCTATCCTTAATCAAGCCTGCCGCTTCATTCTTCGCCTTCCTCCGCATCATCCCACATCATCCAATCTACGTGATCTTGGTATTCTTCCTATTCCTTATCGCGTTCAACACAAAATCTGCACACTCACCTATAAACTCTTGCATTCTCCTGACTCTCCACAGTATTTACTTGAACTTCTTTCTCCACATCCGTGTCCTCGTGATACAAGACAAACTAAAATCCTTCTTGAACCTCGTTGTCACTGTGAATCTTCTTGGTTTACACGCTCCTTCCAACACGCTGCTCCTCGCATATACAATAGCCTCCCATCTCACCTACTGTCCTCTCCCTCGCTTAAATCCTTCTCGAAACAGCTACATTCTCACCTTCTTTCACAGTTGAATTAAACATATTGCATGTATTGAACTATTTGAATGCTGCTGTGCAATTTGATGGCTTGTATGTGTTTGTTTTTTTTAATGTATATATGTGTATGTGTATATATATATATATATATATATATATATATATATATATATATATATATGTGTGTGTATATGTATATGTTTATGTATATATATAGCCTGTTGGAGGCTCAATACATTGAATTGAATTGAATTGAAGAGAAAGAGAGTTCGAAATAGTTGGTGTTGCAAGGAAGAGAGGTCTGATCTCGTCCCCAAAATACTAGCCGGTGTAAGTTAGCGAGAGTTGACATTCAGACAAACGACACATCCTATATTAGTTTGCCCCAGTTTGAAGAATGCCCGGCAAAGATTCAACGTCAACATCTGCGTCCCCGATTCCCAGTGGAATGACGCCTAACTGAAGTGATCCCTCACTCCCTGCACGGCTGCACCAGACAAACACCGGACCAGTCAGTCTCTTCAGTTCACCCCGACAACTGCTCCTCCTCCTCAGTTCCCTATGTCTGTCTACCCTCGCCAGACAATCAACCTTGTTCTTTTGGATGCATCGGATCACCCACACATCGGAAAACAGGACGAGGCATATATGGTAGATCCCGGCCATTAAGTCCACGCCACATTTCAGGCCTGAAATACTAGGTTTTAGTAGTACGTTCCAATAAGTCCACCCAAAATTGGAACTTTTATCCGGTAGTGTTTTTCAAGTGTTCTGTTTGTTCAACATATACAATATGTTGAAAAAATTCGTCCATTCCTATCATTTACGTGTTAATGAACGTTTTTCATCACACTATCGCACATATTTGTACCTTTTTAACATTGATATAATTCCTACTAAAATCAACCTTGTTCTTTTGGATGAATAAATCTTTGAGACTAATATTACCCCGAAATAGCTGTGGTTATTAAGCCCACTATGGAAAATATGGAGTAGAATTTTGCATTGAAATATGGGATAAATGGTCGGGATTGATAGCTGCGCAAACCAGCCTTCAGGGCAGGGAACAACAACTCACGTGAGCACACTCCTGGGCCGCCTCCAGACGACTGATGAGCGCAGGACTGACGTGCGACCCACCGCCGCCGTTGCCGTCTTCATGATGCTTGTCGTCGACATCGTAGCACGCCGGCGCCACTCCCGACGTCACCAAGAACTTCTCCAAGAGACACTCGGCCGCTTGCGCCAGCAGTAACACAGCCAAAACTTCCAGCACGTCTGGATGTAGGTCGCGACTAGGTGCGTTCGAGAAGTTCTCCAGGATGTACCTGGACAATACGATCCACGGACGTGTACATGCATGCACTGTGCCTGCTTTTCATTGAAGATTTGGCACAGTGGTTCATAAATAGTTTCACATGAAAACTGCTTTTTGTATACTTAAGTATCTCACAATGAAGTTTGTCCATGTAAAATCATCTTCCATTTCACCTTAATATGCGTCTTAGTATTGCTCGAACAGCCATTGTGTTTGTGGTCAAGTTGTATGTTGGCATTTGTATAAGCAAATATCCGTAAGCAGACAGGTATTAATTCAAGAAAAGTATAGATACAGCTTGATGGTATATTGCATGAAACAGCTGTCATGCAATCAATCAATCAATCAATCAATGTTTATTTGTTGTCCACTCATGGGTTTTATCAACAAATTTCCAAGGAATTCACATAAAACATTGATAAACTCAAAGTGATTACACATGAACACATACGATTCATGAAAATATAAAGTCTATGTCTAGTTAAAGTTAAAAATAAAACATAAAAAAATAAAGTTAAGATTAAAAGTTAAAAGTTGCTCAGGTATTTGTTGTAATTTTTTACAGCTCGGCTCTTGAATTGCTTTTTTGTCACTATTGCATCCTGACTCTAGTTCACTACTAACAGCTGGTGTACATGTTTCGTGACCTTGACAAACGTGTTCTTGAGAAACAACCACGCAACAAGCAATAGCATGATAATTAAGGTATTTTACGCGTTGTGAACATAGCAGGGATGGCAAGGTTATACTGGCGGTCGGCGTGAAATCTGTAATGGAGAAAAAATCCCCACGACCTCGGTGTGAACATGTCACAGGAAACTGCACTACTGCACACGCGCAGCCTGCACACGCGTAACAAATAAACGCCCGGCGTAACACCTCGTCGGAGAATAGAGCCCGAATCATTCACGCACAAAACACATGTATCTAAATACTCCATGGAACAGATACTTGGCAAGAAAACAGAAGTAATACCGTCAAGAAACAGAAGTAGATAGATAACAGAAACAAGAAACAGATACCGTCAAGAAACAGAAGTAATAATCGAACATAAACATCAACACAAACGCAGTTTATCGATGGCTCTCAACACGCTCGCCCCACAGATCTGCTCCCCTATGTGATAAGGGATAAACTACTGCCTTAGTACCCGCTGATTAACTTAAGAGGCGAATACGAGTAGCGAATAACTCCTTTCTCCTCTTCCAATCTTCTTCTGCTGTGTTTGGCTGCCGTGCAACCCGGAACGTTAATCCGTCGCTCACCGAGAGTTGGATCAGAAAACAGCCCGGCCTCACCTGTAGATGGCGGCCGCCTGGAGATAATTGTCGACGGCTGTGGCGAGGTGTCGGTGAGAGTCGCGACTCTGACGCGCCGCCAGCTGACTGTACAAGGCGGCAGCGTTGAACAACACCGACGCCTTCTCGAAGGCCACCGTGCGCTGCACACTCGGCAGACCGGTCAGTGAGTCAAACCTGTCGGCCCACCGACAGACGGAGAGTTAGAAGGACGGAGAAGAGAACAGACACAGACAGACAGTTAGGAGGATGGAGAAGGGAACAGTCAAGAGAACATACCAGACAGACAGTTAGGAGGATGGAGAAGGGAGAATACAAGAGAACATACCAGACAGACAGTTAGAGGGACCGAGAAGGGAACAGTCAAGAGAATAGACACAGACAGATAGGAGGATGGAGAAGGGAACAGACAAGAGAACAGAGACATACAGAGAAACAGTTAGAAGGACATACAGACAGAAGGATGGAGAAGGGCACATACAAGATAACAGAGGTAGACAGACAGCAGGACGCACAGAGAGAAGAGCATACAATATTACAGCACATACAGACAGACAAATAGATTATAAAACAATCACACGGATAGACAGACAGTCAAATAAACATACACACAAACACCACGAAAATAATACCGCATATATACAAATAACAAAAATATGGGAAAAATTATCAGACGAGTAGAGAAGAGGCGAGATAAACCAGTAAACACACACACACACACACACACACACACACACACACACACA
>OU696587.1:4547492-4624992 GCA_916048095.2 Sacculina carcini | reverse complement strand
AGCGAAATCCACAAAAAAAATGCGGTTTTCCTTAGTGCGAACAGGAATTGAAATAATGCAGGTGTATCCAGTTCGCCTCGTAGCCGAGTGTCTAAGACGCACGCTTTGATCACGTGAGAGGTCTAGGGTTCAATTCCCTGGCGAGGTGAAACGTTTGGGTTCGTTTGGGTGGGTCCAGAATACAATTGAAAGAGTAAGGACTACATAGAATCAAAAACACGAATTATTCGTGTGTGTGTGTGTGTGTTTCCATGTGTGCCAGGAACAAAGAGAACACTGTATATAAATGCACATATTATGCATATATAAACAGCATGTATAAACCCAGCCCGCATAACTATGGTGGTATCAGTTATCAGGTCCGCCATGATTGCATGCAGAAAGTAGGTGTGTACCAGTGTGTGTATGTGTGTGTGTGTGTATGCTTGTTTATAAGATATTATCACAATACACAACAGGCTAAATATATACTGCCACACACACACATACACACTCACAAATTTTTCTATTTATATAGTGCAGCTCACACATTATGCCTCGAATACGTATGACACAAACATACATACATTCACATACACTCACATTAATACGCACACATGCATATGAGACACTAACGCACACACGAGCATACACAAATATACAGGTTCCTACAAGATTACAAGCAAAGACAAGCATTAAGGTTCACATCAAACCATCAAAATTGGCACAACCCCAATTCATTCAATTTTTGGAAAACACTATGTATACATGGGTGTGTAGATGAGTGTGTATGTGTGTGTGTGTGTGTAGGTGTGTGTGTAGGTGTGTGTTTGTGGGTGTGTACACGAACTAGTTGAAATAATGTTTGCCGAATAATTCCTGTTTGACATTTGCTTGTAATGACAAACAAAAACAGGTCAAAACACACACACACACACACGAGCTGTTACCAGAAGCCACAAAGGTGCAAGTGTTTGTTCCACACAAACACATCCATGTATGTATATGCTCACACCTATTCGTTATATCGAAATACACCGCAAAACTGGTCTTTGAAAAAGTGTGCTTTATGGATACGACACGTGAACTAAGACACTGCCATATTTGCGCAGCGCTCTTGTTTCACTGTAAAACAAACCATAGCGGCTACATCTTAGTTGCCATCCAGCACGAAGAGAACTGGGACACGGCAATAGACAAATAAAATAAGCCAGCGCACACGCCAAGAGGTGAATTGGAGGTGAGGTGAGGCATAATAAAATAGCTGCTCTTGGGAAAACGATCCCCAAGAACCTGTGGGGAATTCCCCGCTGGTAGGGAATGGAGCAGGAGTTACCAAATAGGGAATTAAAGGTCGGACAGAAAGACAGAATTATGCCTTTATCAATCGAATTTGGTTTACTGCGATTTGTAGTGACTTCTTGGCGTTTAATGTGATGTAACAACTGAATTTATTGGATTTATCAGCGTTGCTATTGTGGGAAATGAATAGTTGAAAAATTGGCAATCTAAACTAGAATCAAGTAGGGGTTACAATACATCAATGTTCTTACTTCTTCAAGCGTTGAGTGAAAGTCCCAGGCGTAGTAGCTAAGATAAGAGAGGTACTTTGAGCCAATTCGTGTGCGTTTATGACCTAATCAAGCAGGTAAACCTCAAAATGCTACTCCGCTTCATGATAAAATACATGCACAAAAACATTAGATGAAAATACAACAGAATACGGCGCAAATACGTCTATTATAGGGGTTGACGCTAAATGTGTAAGGATTCAATAACATAAGATAGAGAAAATTTGATTTAATGAATTTCTTCCAGTCCCTCGCCTCCTGCAAAGGCAACACATTACATTAGAACGCTAAACCTAACCTAACTTGAAATCTATGAAAAATATAGAAACGTTTTTGTGCGTTTTTATAAATTAGCGTTTTAATGTTCTTGAATCCTTACACATTTAGCCTAGACCGATTACAGGCTAAATGAAACTATGAGATACACAAATTCCAGATACTGAATGGCATACATGTCTTTCATACACACGCCTAGTAGCTTGTGAAAACGCGCTTGTTTGAGTGTGGCAGTAAAGTGGAGATGATGATGGAAGACGGAAAAGCAATGGAACAGAAGGCTCACCTGTCGAAGATCAACGAATTCTTGAATGGCCGACAGGTATTGACTAGCATCCTCTCCATAATGCTCCTCTATATAACTCTATAACACACCGCAACAAACACACACACACACACACAATTAATACACGATTGAAGACAAGTTTTAGTTCGAATACACCGATAAAACGACAATATTGGTCGGAATTTGGATATAATTTGATAAATTCGTGTATAATTCTATTCATTTGACAACTGAGCCGGTTGTTCTAGCCAGAAAACGCAGTTACGAGCTTTCACATATCACCATCAGTGTATAATCCGATGGGGAAAGGTTTTTTGAAGGTTTTTGAAGGCATTGACAGCAGAGTTTAATATGCAAGTGTGAAAACCAGTTCTAAAAACCCGTCCGCTAACCAGCGACCACTCCAAAATTCACAGTTCTGTGCTCAAAGCCAGGAATATTTGAGTGTAAAGAATATTCACGTACCACACACACATACACACACACACACACACACACACACACACACACACACACACACACACACACACACACCTTGAACGGGTCGGCAAAGTCGATGTGCTTTGTCTCTTTGAGACCGAACGGTATCATCGGAATCCGAAGTAGATTGCTGAAATAAAACAAACACACACAAACATAAACACCACGAGTCGTTGTATATGAAACATCTAGAAATTTGAAATTGAATTTTTTATATATTTATTATATTTTATTTATATATTTATCACACATATATGTATTATTATTACAATATTATATTATTATACTATTTATTAAGAATCTAAATTTGAATTATAAATTCTAAATTTATTTCTAAATATTAATAAAAAAATATTAAATAGACGTATCATATAGAAGCGACATAAGTGATGTATATTTACTCAAATATTTCAGCATAAACGTTGCATTTTATTGCATTTTGTTGCAGATTGTACATGTTCCATTTCACCTTGTTCAATAATTTTGACAATAATAATGCTAATGAAAGACGCTAATAGCGAAGGTGAATGAAATTATAGGACGGAAAATCATTCATAGGATGAAAAACAGCCAATATAGCACAACAGTACTGGTAAGATAATTAATATTGGTAACACATATAATCCGAAGATAAACGCAAATTTTTCTCCGTAACCAAATTGAGCAATAGCACAAGAAAATAAATTTTCTTAGAAACATATTATTTCGTGATATTAAAACGGTAACCTCGAAGATTCAACATAATTACACCATCAGCCTGTAAAGTAAAGTAAAGTAAAGTAAAGTAAAGTAAATTGCATTTATTGCACATCCATCAAAATATACATTTGAGGCTTTTCAGTACAATATATACATATATATACACACACACACACAAACACACACACATACACACACACACACACAATCATTCATGTATACAAACAATAACAACATCAATATACACATATTAGCACGTACTCAGCAACAACTTGATATATAAGCTCATAGGTAGTAAGGTTCGTGTTTGTGCGATATTCAAGTTGTGTTCACGAGTGTGTTATCATGTGAATGTCCCGTATATATATCTGGCAGCGTCGTAGTTCAATCGTTTTCTTCCGGCATCTGTGATAATCTTCGGGTAGATAATGTCGCTTTGTCTTGTCGTTCGAGATCCGCTTTGTCGTTCTATGGTGTTGTACAGCAGGTTCGGTGTGTTTGTCTGCCTGATTTTGAAAATGAGTCGTTTCCTGTTGGTTGTAGATAACTCATCAATTCGCGGCATTCCCAGCTTGGTAAATGCGTCGGATATATGATCTCGTTTCCGTCTTTTCGTGAGTATTCGTGCGCAGAAGTTGAGGACTTTTTGAAGTTTGTGAAGCTGTGTAGATCCTGCTGTGCCATATATAGTGATTCAGTATGTGTGTGTGTGTGTGTGTGTGTGTGTGTGTGTGTGTGTGTGTGTGTGTGTTTGTGTGTGTGTGTGTGTGTGTGTGTGTACCAGCTCATAATGGGTATGATGACCTCTCTTGTTAACAGACATACATACATACATACATACACACATACACATACACGTACATACACACCAGCTTCAATAGCTATAAAAACTGGGTCAGGCCGACACGCATATACGCTAGTATGCTCCACTGTGGAAGTGCATGCATGAACAAGTAAAGAGTAGTAGCAACAAGTGCAATGTTGCACGCATGTGCATGTGTATGTATGTGTGTGTGTGTGCGTGTTTGTGTCTTGTTATTGGTATTAATGGACTGCTTCTGTCTTCGGCTTATTTCACACCCTGTTGAATCAATGTGTATGTGTGTGTGTGTGTGTGAGTGTGTGTGTGTACATGTCGTGTTGGTAATAGCTACAACCAAGGTCGTGTATATAACTGACACTGTAACTGACACAGCACAAAAGCCACACACATTGCATAACACGCTAGCTCAACAATAACAACAACAACAACAACAACAAACAAGTCATTATAACCAGATGAAACGTGCACTCAACACACATACAACATATCACACATTGCAAGGTTGCAGCGTGCAACAATTGATTTGGGAGATCGACCGAGTGATCGATTGATCCGGCCTATATATATGGATTCAATAGAAAACATATTGATTGAATTTAACATAATACAAAATATAAGTATAATAATAATGTAAATATAATGTTATACTATACATAATATATATAAAAATATATTAAAAAAAAAATTAAACAAATTATTTTGAAGAAATCTTTAATATTAATAAAGCGTTTACTTGATTGTTAAATATTAAACAAAGATGATTGAATAAATAATAAATTATTAAATTATAAAAATGCGCAGATATGCTTGATATATTTTAATGAAAAAATGCACTCCATAGGGGCACGTCATAGGGGGAAATACACTCTTATATATTGACAAAAAAACACATTTTCCCACTGGGAAATTGAGTCCAAAATAATACCAGTTGGAACATTATAACGCCAGAAATTTTATTGAAATTCTGCATAAAAATGTCACCATTTAGGGTTGTTCATTTTGCATGGCGTTACATCTATTGTCATGAAACAAATTTACCACTCTTCCACTCAGATCGTTAAGCCACGTGTAGAAGCAGTGACAGTCGCACAATCAAACGTACACAAACAATCACACACACACACGCATGTGAAAAGGTATATACAAATAAACTCATTTGCATTAAAACTCATCGAAATTAAACAATGAAAATGATAGGATGTCAATGACTTGTATTCAGGGTGCATATGCATAATGCACACCGTAAATGCGTATATATATTCAACAAATATAGGATAACCTACACACACACACAAACACACACACACACACACACACACACACACACACACACACACACACACACCACAAGCTCCTTACATGTTGTAAACCCTAGGCTTGGTCACGCCCAAACCTTGTACGTGTGTGTGTATGTGTATGTGTGTGTATGTCGACGCCTCGAAAAACCAACCCTGCACACACTTATGTACTCAACTTATATGACAACTGCACACGTACACGTACACACACAGACACACACATATATACACACAACTACTTTCGCTGATTAGTCGATTAGCTGATTTTGGACATGTATGGAGCCGGATGTGATTACTTCAAAGATTAAGTCACACACACTCACTCTCACACACACACACACACACACACACACACACGCATGCACACACATGCACATAATCAAGAAGTGGTTGACACACACAAAAAAACTGACACCCATTGAAACTGTCGTCGGGAACCAGTCAGACGGTCTGCCTGATTGAAATCAGATTGAAAACGTGATCATACAGAAATAAGCCAACTGACCACACACACAGACACACAGACAGACATACGTACGTGTACACACAGCAGTGCGAGTGTGTGTGTGTGTAAGTGTAAGCGATAATAAAAAGTGAATGTTGATTCGGGTGTGACAGTGTGTATAACCGTTGTGAAACACACATGCACACACACACACATGCAAATACACAAAACACACACACACACTGAATGTGTGTGTGTGTGTGTGTGTGCAACAATAAATGCAATAGTGCAACGATATCATACTAGCAATACACCGTTTGACATAAAAAGTCATTGAGACCACAGGGTCACATAGAGAACCAACATAGCCTAAACGAGTGGTTTTTAACGCTCAGTGTTGTTAACGCTCAGTGTTAACGCTCAGTTCAGTGTTGTCAGTAACGTTGTTAAGTGTTGTCGGTAACGTTGTCAGTTCTAGTACCCTCTGGATTCTTGAACTTTTTCATTCAATATTCATTCATACAGAAAGAAGTGTTCCTTCAAGAAAGAAATGTTTTCTACAGGAAAAATATATAACATGTACCTTCGATACTTTTTCATAGGACTCCCCCAAGCCCATTAGGAGCCAGTTCCGCATCCCCTAGGGCAGTGGATCTTAATCTGTGGGGAAGTCCTCACTGGTGGGGAATGGAAGAGTTGCCAAGTGACAAGCTAAAGGTCGGACGGAGCAGGACAATCATGTGTGTGTTTTAGCAATTCAAATTCGTTTATTTTCGTTTCCAGTGACTTCCTGATATTTACTTTGACTTAACAACTGAATTTATTGAATTTATCAGCGCTGTTGTGTGGATAATGAAGAGATGGCTCGTTAAGAATTGGGGAATCAGAGAAGAAAGGTTAAGAACCACTGCCTTATGAGTAGGGTTCACAGAGAGAGAGAGAGAGAGAGAGATAGAGAGAGAGGAGCAATAATATTGGAAGAGAGAGCAAGTGAGGCGCAATCAGCAATGATCACAAACACCACAGGAATCAGTTAGTGTGCCAATGTGCACATGCGAATATATTCACAGTTCGATATTTCCATAAGAAACGATTCAGACGCAATTGCAACGCTTTCAACGTCGACATCTGGAGCAGAGCTAGGAAATTCAAGATGAAAATCAGCACATAGGGCGAATTCAATGGGACTACAAAATTCAAAATTATGGGACCATTGGAAATGGTCCCATTGTACCGTTGGTATGGGTCCATTGGAAATGGGACGATTGGACATGTTGGTATGGGTCCATAGGAAATGGGATTGTTGGAGTGGTTGTGTGTATGTGGCGTGCTGCGCTCACCTGTCGCTCTGGTAGACCTCCACTGAGCTGTTGAGATCGGCCAGCTCTTCTTTGAGGTACTGCAGATTCGAGTTGACGAAGCTCAGCTCCAGAGAGACGGCCTGTCGCACGCGCTTGTTCTCGGCCGCCCTGCCGACAGACCAACAGGAGTAGGTGTGAACAACACGAGCAGCCAAAAATAAATTGTAATCGGGCAGAAATGGAATGCATTTGAATAACGCACTGCAACTCAAATACTCAGAGCCGTTGCGAGGACTTATGAGGCCCCCCCCCCCGAAGGCAACACTTGGGGCCCATCCCGAAGGCAACACTTGGGGCCCCCCGAAGGCAACACTTGGGGCCCCCGAAGGCAACACTTGGGGCCCCCATTATAAATAAGCCATCAAATAATGAATATATTTATTATACATAATCACATAATACAAGCTCAGGTGAAAACATCTGAGCAAAAAGGTAAAGGCTATACATAATATGATAAATTTTAATGTCATACGTGAAGCAACAGGGCCCCTCAACACTTGCCCCCCCCCGGCCGGGGGTACGGGGGGCGGTTGCTACGGCTCTGCAAATACTTCCAATCACAAGTGGGTGAAAAACTTTTGAAACTTCCCACAAGCAACGTCTATTGAATTATCGACATATATTTTGAAAAAAAGAAAAAAAAGAAATATACCGTAACTTTTTGATTTCAGATAAAAATAAATACAAATATATTTGACACACTAGACACAGTCGGATTGAAATTAGCCGACAAAATGCAACAAAGAGCACCTGGAAATAAATGCAGTGGCGGCACCAAGGGGGGCTTGGGGGGGTCCCAGTCCCTTATTATAATATTATGTAGTCAGCGTTCGAGTGTAGCTCTTCATGCTTCGCCAAACCCCCACAACTTTTTCCTTAGCCCCCCGATCGGAAAAATCCTTACGCCGCCACTGTGACAAGTGGCCACATTGTCAAACGATTACCAAACGAATTTCGTTGATAATTTACCATGTTACCACGGAAATAACCAAATTGAATATTGAGTTTAACAGAACAAAAAGTGCAGCAGAAGCTCGTCCAGCCTTATAGACAACAGCCGAAAGATCCACAAGGTTGGCGTCAGAGGAAATTTTCAAACGAAATGAGGCAATTTGAGGAAAAACACAATTATATAAACATATTTGGCACAAATTGAATGCGTATTGTTTCCAGCACATAAACACATTCACACACGCGCACACGGAAAACAATCACGTAATATCACTATTGACAAAATGAGGTAATTAATAGTCAAGGTTTGTATGTTTGTGTGCAAGTGTGTTCCTTGCGAATATGGCATGGTTCTACAAACGAGTAAGTAAGTGTAGAAAAACTTGCGTAATTGTTTTTGTGAAATTCAGCTGTTGTCTCGAGCAAGCAAAACTGAACAAAGAAAGAAACACAAAGAAAAAACCGCGACAAACACACTCGACGAAAATTATAGGGAAAGAGGAAAATTGAGCCGATTAGAAAAACAACAACTGAAATATATAAAAAATTATCGACAAATTAAAATTTAAACATTTTTAACAAAAATAGAAAACACATTTATATATTTTGGAATCCAAGTATTTATATTAATTTATATTAGGATTAATATTTATACTCATATAATTACAATCACTCTTGTCACATGATTGGAAAAGATCAAAACATCAATTTAAGCTGACTTACATGCAACGAATGACAACAATGTACAGATCAAGCAAGTTTTTGTGACCATATTGCGTACAGATCAGTGATTTAATCCATAGAACAGATAAGGTTAATTTGGTTGGGGAGGTGAGGAATTATTGTAATTTATGCCACGTGCTGTCTTCTTTTAGAACAGTGGTTCCCAACCTTTTTCAGCTTGTTACCCAATTTAGCATCCCATATTGAGCATGTTACCCCTTTGTTACTGTACATGTTACTGTAAGCATTCACACACACATGCACGCGTGCACACACAACTATATATAATACGCCATATGAGCAATACAATATCCACACAATGCAAACAATAAACATAATATGCTAAGTTAACATTAACCCCAATACAAGGTACCGCAATGTTTTCTTGAATTTCAGAATTCTTAACATTTTCCTGTCACCCCTACAATACCCCCGAACAATTGCTAAATTACCCCCAGGGGGTAATTTACCCCCAGGTTGGCAACCACTGTTTTAGAAGAATGAACAGATGAACAGCAGAGGCGGATTAACGTCAGCATTGCAAGCAAAAATGCACCATGGCAGAAAATAACGTGAAAACACATCAAAGATAACGGGAATATGGACTGACCTCGTAAAAACCCACCAAAAATAGAATTGAAAAGTGTCAAACCAAATTGAATAAAGTTAGCAAAACAACATGTGAAGGTAATTACAAGATTAAGAATAAACATTTGGCTTATGAAAGATTAGACATATTGTGCAGCCTGTGTGTGTATCTCAAAAATGTGCAAACAACAAAAATGTTCGAACAACAAAAATAGATAGACCGGTTTTTGACACACAAAAAATCGAGCAAAATGAATTCCACAATGCGCTGCTAATGCGACGCAGGCCAAGCCAAATACGATCATGAAATTGGCCAGAAAGTAAAAATGCATGCAGTAACAAACGTTGCCATATAGAGCATGTCGAGCGAACACGATCAAATCCGAGAAAGGCAACCTACTGACAACCTCAGAATGGAATCGCTTCAAGGCCAGATGCAGAAGGCTAGAAAAATAGAACCAATTTCAATAGCAATATTTCAAATAGAGAACCAGCTAGCAACTGTTTCAAAGGCTCTAGACAAGATCAGACCAGATGAAAGCGCATTTTCATAACACACAAAAAACTAGATATAACTCAATGAATAAAAGACTAAATTGACAATAGAAAATAAAATAATTTAGAAAGTGAAAAATTACTCCAATAGTTGAGAGAATGAAAAAACCAGGTAAAATGTCAGTATCTTATTGTCTGATACAGTCCAATACAGAGATATAAGGATATAAGAGATATAAGAGCGCCACGGTTATAAGAAGGTATTTCTTCGGGCCCGTCTTCTATACTTGACGAGTGATTTTCCCCGGATATAGGAGACTTTTCCTCCACTGCTGACAACTCTCTCATACCCGGGGTTTACACTGTATAACCACCAGTAAGATGGTAGAGTCCCTCTGACTGTTTTGCAGTGAGGAAGGTGGCTAGACACCCTACAGCACTGAAACAATACCTGTTTCAAGAATGGATGAGCTAAGTGGTATATTATATTATTAGGTGATATATTTACTATATTATGTTATGTTGTATTTATATTACATAATATTTTCTTGTATTGTATTATATATTATATAATCTCCATGCGTATACGTATCCATCTATCTATCTATCTATCTATCTATCTATCTATCTATCTATCTATCTATCTATCTATCTATCTATCTATCATAACGTGTTTCCTGATTTTGTTCATGCCATATGTCACATTGTGACCTGCTCTGTCTGTTCAATTGTTCTGTCGTGTATTTGTGTATGTCTCTGTGTGTTGTGTCATAGCTGTGAATGTGGTTGTTGTAATTAATCTGATATGAAATGTGAATATTAATTATATTCTGGCTAAAATTAGCTTTGTTTATACAAAACACCGGCGGAGCAGAATTTCATTGGGCGAATTCTACAATCTCACAGCCCGTGTCCACCCAGCAGAAAATGATGGTACCAGATATAAGTCATGAGTTGTGTCATGCATTTTGGGGAGGTGGCCCTCTCTAATACGTCTTACGTCCTTGTGGCGCCATAGCGTGGAGAGGGTCGGTTCTGCGGTGGCAGCGAGCTGCACGAGGCACGCCTGTGTGTTCATTAGCTTCGGCTTCTTCCCGTGAAGCAGCTGCCACTTAGGCATTTAACCTTCTATAACACGTGTTAGATTGTGATTCAACACCACTATCCCCCTCACTTGCAGTCGAGGAATTTGCGGCAATCGACAGAAATATCGACAGAAATATTCAAAATAGGCAAATCGGACGAACGGTTCATGTCATGTCGGTTCATGTCAATGTGAAGCACGTGCCAGAATTGCAACACTCAAAATCAGTCAGCTGGTACGAATGCCCATAGCAGCATTGGACAAATCGACATTCCCTCACGCAATCGCTTACCCGATCAACACTCCCAGCTACACAAAAGCGCGCGCACATATACATACACACACACACATGTATACACACCGATTGGTAATTCGGTGGCACACACCTACCCACACACACACACACATACACATATATGCATACACGAACACATGCATACACAGAAACACAAACCCAAAAGGTTGAAGGAAGGAAGGTCATTGTCAATGTGCTATTGTGCAGGAATTATGATCGGCTGTTTGTTGCAACTATTTGACATTTGTGTTGATGAGCGAAATGTAACGGCCGGATGTGATAATGATGCAAGAGGAAATTCCACTTGCAAACAGATGGTCCAGTGATTGAAAAATGGTCAACACATCTTACTCTAATAAAACTCACTCAACTTTGGCATCATTGAAGTTCGTATCCACGTGGTACACTTGTGTAGCATGAAATTCAAGAGAGCACACAGTGCATCTGTATACACCAGTGTTTCGTATCAGTCTTTTTTCTCTGATTCTTCACTACTCAATGAGTCAACTCTTCATTTTGCACAGCAGCGTTGAGAAATCCAATAAATTCAGTTGTACCAACAAATTTAATGCCCGGAGGTCATCAGAGAAGAAAATAAACAAATTAGGGTTGAAAAAACACACACTTGTCCTTTGGCCCGATTTTTAATTGCTCCATTCCCCACCTGTGGGGGAAGTCATCACATATCACGAACTAGTGATCTTTAGCAGTGTCAGAAAACTGCGGGTCAAACAGATCGGGTGATTCCAAGAACAAAAGCAGACCGGGCGTGAGATCAGTATGTCAACACCTGGCCTGGTTATGCTCCAAGCCGAATTAATGTTGGCGTCAAGTCCTCCACGTGAGATGAGATAAGATAACACCTGGGGTATCGACTTGCTGCTGCTGCAGGTAATGAGCACGTGGTGAGAAATGGTGATCAGGTGAAAAACGACACAATGAGATTGTGAAACTCTCAAAAACACCAATTGAGACTGGAGACCCAAATGCAGAGAATTGCATGCTCACAGAGCCGAACACAAGTTAGTGTTGCATATATTATTGGCTTGTAACAATGTAGAATGGCTGGCGACACGGTAGCCTGAAAACCCAACTGCAGTGTTCAAATTGCAACTTGTCGCCAAACGAAACCCAGGAGCCCAAAGTGCAAGTGAACTATAAGGTGATGTAATTTCATACTCTGCCAACAACCAATAAAGATATCGCAGTCTTCAATCTAGAGCAGTGCACGAAGATAAAGAAGCTCAAAAACACCCATCATAGTTTGTATGTATCAGCGTATTAGCATGGGGCAAACCCATATCGACATGTATACGGTTATCAATGGACGATACTGACCACATGCGAAATAACGTCCAACTAGCCAGGATTGCCTTACTCCAGACAGACCAAACAGGGACGATCCAGTGAGAACATATCAAGGAAAAAGCACGCCAGTGGTCCGCCGACAATGGATAACGGTGAAACTTCAGTTGACCTTGAACTTGTCAAACAAATCCAATCTGAATCGAGACTTCGAGAGGTAGGGAGTGACCTACGTGTATACTTCTTATATATAATCTGTTAACGAAGATGATGGAACGATGGATGAACGAACAAGCTATCAAATTACTCGGCCTGAGCACGTGGGTGTATGTACTATGGATGAGTGATTTGTGATTGCCATCAACAGGCACGATAACACGACCGGTGCCATGAAACAAAGCAGGAGAGACGCACAGCAAACGCTCCGGTCAGATCAGAAAGACGAAGCGTGGCCAAAGACAAGAGAGCAAACACCGGCATTCATCATAGAACGATGTCTTTCGAAAAACACACACACACACGCGCGCTCACCAAGATAACACTTTCTCTTGCGCTCGTTCCCGGGCTAGTCTGCTGCAACGAGTTGCAACCGTAGCGTACAATGAGTGTGTTGTGGATGTGAGACAGTGCAACACAACAAGTGTATCGACCAAGTCCAACTATTCAAGTAGACCGCGGCCATTAAGCCACTATATTTCAATCCAAAATTCTACTCCATATTACTCATGGTCGGCTTAATCGTCAGATATATTTCAGGGTAAAAATTCAGTCTGCCAAAGTTGTATTTATCCAAAAGAACAAGCTTCATATTAGTATATATTGTATCAATGTTGATAAAGTCCAAATTTGCGCAATAGTTTGATAAAAAACGTCAATTAACACGTAAATGATAGGAAAGGACGAATTTTTTTCAACATATTGTATATGTAGAACAGACAGACCAATAGAAAAATACTACCGGAGAATTGCCCAAATTTGGGTGGGCTTATTGGATCGTACTATAAAAAACCTTACAATTTCAAACCTGAAAAAGCCACATTGGCTTAATGGCCAGGTAGACTCAATGGCCGTGTCTAAGGTGTAAATCGCTAGTGATTCAACAGCGTAGAGGAACAGGTGAAAAATCAAGATCTCAAGTCGACTGCAGTGGCAAGAAGTATCAAGAAGTATCCTCCGACTTAAAGCACTAGACCAGATTAGAGATAGAGAGCAGATCTAAACGACTGGAATGAGAAAGCACAAGATATCGGTGATGTCTTTTGGCATGTCGAAGATTTTGAGAGGAAAGTGGAGGCACAACGAAAAGATGCGCTAACGAAACAGCATAACGGCAATCCACAGGATAAATCAATTGATGAGAGTTCACCAAGAGTGGACAGGAAAATGGGAAAGGATGAGTCGATGAGAACCAACAAATACAAGAAATGCCGTTAAGTTCGCCGGATCAACGAATGTATATATACATATACCATATGCATATATATACATATATACACACCTATATAACTACACATATATATATATACGATATACACACCTACACATATATGTACCATATACCACCTACACACATATATATATATATATATATATATATATATATATATATAACATGCATATATATATATGCATATGCTGTTGTGGCGCACGCGATTAGCATATAATTACAATAATGACTGTAATTGGGCACACGTTCACAGCGTGGCAGTCATCGCACTTCGTCATCAAGACAAATTCGGAGAAAGTGAGAGCAACACACACACACACACACAGACTGACACACACTCATATCCAAGCACACAATGACCAATCGTGGCACAAACTTTTCACACGTGCTAACTAAAGCACAAACACGTGTGAATGTTCCTTTTGCTCTCGCCTTTTCTAAGTGTGTGTGTGTGTATGTATGTGTAGGTGAGAATGGGAACAGTGCACCACTAGATGAGCACGTATCACAACGACAACAGGCCCCAGGTCAACAGTGCTGCCTGGTCAATGCAGACAGAAGACACAGGGATTTTGTTGCAGCCGTGCCTTACTTCTGTGCCGGCTTGTCACGCACTGTAGACAAAAGCATGGACACAGGAGCAGAGGCGTAGCTAGGCCACCTGCCGCCCGGGACGGTACACTTTCATGCCTCCCCCACTATATATGCTCGTGGGTCATTTAGCCGCAGGAGACTGTGCCCTTCCACACGACTGTAGTCGGGAATTAACAAGTCCATATGTGGATATAGTTGAAGAGATGTATTCCTTATAATAGTGCATGCTTCCAGTCGCCTTCTCGGAGATGCATAATCGATCTTGCTTTCATTCAGTAATTAGCGATGAAAACAGCAAATATTGAAAAGTATATTCAGCAATGCGACTCAGATATAATGCTACGGATCCACAGAGGGAGGACGGACAGAAGGACAGAACGACAGAAGGGCAAACAGATGTACAGGTAATGAACAAGAAGAATGAACGGCAAGAATGAACAGAAGAAATCGAAAGTTGCCCCGCGGTTGAGAAGGAAGGATGTGTGTGTGGTTTCACACACCGCTCTCTACCTCTAAGTCACCTGGGTAACTAGTCACTCGAACTTCAGTCAGCACTGGAGTCAAACGGGTCAGGACAGTGTTTAGCAGGTGAATCGCTCTCAAGGTACAACTCGCCAAGGTAAGGTACATTTGGCGGGTCAACGCCCAACCACTGCAACAATGCAACAATTGCTCTAGTTGCAAATTGCAGTAGTTGTGAAATGCAATAATGCAGGGTTCAATAAGAGGTTCTTAACCGGGGGTGCCAAGAACCCCCGGTTCCTAAAGCTGCGTAGATTCCTGTGAAAAATAAAAAAATGCATACATATATATGTTTTCACTTATGCCGTACACTTTTTTCTGGATTTTTTGGCTTAATCCTCTTCAAGAAGCTCGATGCTGTATGAATGAAAATTGAATAGGAACAATTTTTGCCATTGCGTCGTTTGTAGTATTATCTTTTTTATCTTTTTTACCATAGCAACCAAGAAGCCAGGGAGTGCGTGAATCGACTGCTGATTTGAAAACGGTCCGAACACTGTAAAAATTTGAGAACCACTGCAATAAAGAGTAATGTATTTACATTTACATTACATATACAATACACTATGAGACAAGCATGCGCATATTCAGCTGTTACACGCTGTCAGATGACATGCTTCAGCGTATAGAGTTTCACAATTCATTTAACCGTCAATTCGGCGTGTTAGTTGTGTGGTGGCGTTACCGGAAGATAAGTAGCCACAATCACATATCAAACAGCTAGAGTACGCAGAGAAGAGAGCCACCATTCTGAACATGTCCGGTACACACAGACAAACACACACCCACACACACATACAAACACATACACATACACTGCACACAGCATTGCAACGCAGCATTGCATACGCTGCACGCAGGATTGCATCAGAAGAAAGCGAATGCCGTCAGCACGTATCATCATAAAACACAAACACACACACACATGTACATGCACACAAGGCCGTTTGTTTCAACACAGCTGTCATAAGCGTTGCTATGTAATTAGAGACGGCGTATGCAGATGAGCTGCACAGCTGATTTGTATGGCGTGGATACGGTATGTGAGAGTGAAGAATATATATGCATACAGTGAGCGATATACGTGTCCATCCAACTCGTATAGAGAACCATGGCTGTAGATCCTGGGGGGTGTTGGGGTATATATAACCCCCCAGACAAAGTAGTGCACAGAACAGTGTGAATAGTAAGCAAAGATTATATATCTCGAAAAACTCACAAAATGAATTCTAAATTATTGAACAAAAATAAAAGCAATCTGAAATCTGACAAAATCAAGTCTAGGGCAGTGGTGCGTGAACTTTTTTCCTTGATAAACTTCTTCAAGAAGCTTCTAGAAGCTGAATTCAACAAGCCATTGCAACCAGACTTGTGTAAAAACCGCGACATACAAAAACAAATACACACAAACACACCAACGTACTCAAGAGAAAAAAACACCCAGAAAAACACGGGAAGACATCTGAAAACACAAACTAACACGCAGAGAGAGAGAGAGATAACACATTTGGAGTGACGTTGTGTGACATTTGTGAGCCAGTTAACCCAAATTTCACAGCTTGTGCACATGTGCAGCCGGCAACCGCCAAGGTTGACAATAAACACGTGGATTCACAACAGGTGTCACACACACACACACGCATACACACACGCATGCACACACAAGTGTAGTGCTGACACTCAAATGACGGAAGCAGACGGCAATGCGAGCGTATTAGTGTGAGCGACAAAGAAAACTACAGCGAAACAATGAGAAACTCATAGACGAAACTGCACAGTGCAAGGTCATGTCGGTGTGGATAGGAGCTGCCACAAAAGAGGCACCACTGGGTCCAAATTCATTTGCTAATTGGGCCAGCTAATTGGGATATATAAATGACGCATCACGGGCGTATGTGGCCAGCTGATGTGTCCGTCATGGTAATGAATCAATTCAATGCAGCTGTCTGATGTTGATTGAGTACAAGGGCGTAGATTTGTGTCGACGCTCGGGGGGATGACAGCCATCATGCATTAGTGTTCAAAGAATGGCTCAGTTGGTCAATTGCATGCGACCCTCAACAATTTTCGGTCTATTCAATTACAACACACATACCTCAATGAAAAGTATATTACATATGATTGCATCTACACACACACATACGCTTTGTGTGTTGTTACTTGTTTGCTATGTTGACTTTGATGACGAATATACTCAATAAACTGAGCTCGGCAGAATTATCGGAGGGTATAATTGCATATTCATGCCCAAGCCAATTTCCCAGGGGGTAATATACCCCATACCCACAGAATTTAGCCTCGGGATTGAGTGCCGCACTGTATGTGCGGGAAAAACATTATTTTCAAAAAGGATGAACATTTTTGCGGAATACTTTGATTGAGATTTATTGGTGATAACTAGGGCTGTCAAAAAAGTAACCTAAAAATCAGAAAAAAGTAACTTTATTTTCGAGAAAAAGTGACCTAAAAATCAGAAAAAAGTAACTTTATTTTCAAGAAAAAGTAACCTAAAAAAGTAACCTAAAAAAACCTATGAGTTTTAATGTCATTATCACTTTTGTATCGTTTTATCACATGTTTATCACGCCTTTGCTGATTAGTGCGCTATATGAAGTACACGGTTTGTTTGTTGTTTGTTTGTGAACATATGAAGTAACATAATAATCTGTAAAAAGTAACATAAAAATAACCTAACCTTCGTAAAAATAACCTTCAAAAAAGGTAAATTTCTGTTTGCAGTTCTGAAGGAAGAAAATACACCAGTCCTTCTTTTTTATCATCTTTCCGAGTTGGTACTACTTTTCCACCCTCTCCAATCTGGTACCATTTTTACAAAAAACAACCAAAAGTGACTTAACATCATTTAGCTAACATCGAAAAAGGAGCATAACCATCAAAATATAATTTTAAGTGGAAAGCACATACAAATGCGAAATACACTAATTGCAAATGTAAATATTTTTTGTAATGGTCGCAATAATTTTCTTTATATTTTTTCAATGGAACTTTTAATCAAATAGCACGTACTGCAGTTTGTATATTATTGTGAGCGTAAATGCATGTGTGAATGCCCCCCGTCCTCCCATATGTCAAACGTGGGATAATGGCGCGATCTCACGCCCTGAAAATCCCGTGCAAATTCCTGTTCAAGTAAATACGTACTGTCAAGTGCTACAGTGCAGTATCTGGTATAGAGAGTTCACACATCGTACTATACCACGCTCCGAACATCTCACGAAACCCTCCGGTTCGTGGCCATTTCCTAAAATGGAATTACACTATCCTGCGTACCCAAAAACGTTCAAGTAAATACGTACTGTCAAGTGCTACAGTGCAGTGTCTGGTATAGAGAGCTCACACATCGTACTATACCACGCTCCAAACATCTCACGAAACCCTCCGGTTCGTGGACATTTCCTAAAATGGAATTACACTATCCTGCGTACCCAAAAACGTATAAATATCAAGTAGCACGGATATTAGGATGAATATCAATTGCTAAATCCTAAGAGCAGAAATGTTGACATTTCTGGATCTTCAGACCTAATATTCAATCTCTTCTCCTATTTTATCCTCATATATACAGTTTTTGTGCCTCTTATCTGCAAAGAGTCACCAAACTTCGTGGTAAACTTACCTAATAACAAAAAAAATAATAAAAGGTAACCTGACGATAAAAAAGTAACCTTAAAAGCAAAAAGTAACCTTAAAAGCAAAAAGTAACCTAACGATGAAAAAGTAACTTTTGGTAACCTAATAACTTTTATAATAATTATGGTACACAACTTTTTCATGCAGTTTTAGGTAGCTTATGAAAAAGTGACGTTTAGGTGAAAAAGTAACTTTATTAACTTTTGACAGCCCTAGTGATAACGAAAAAAACGTCTATCGATTGGGGTACAAACACGATGATTCTTAGAATGAAAAACTAAAAATAAAGAAAAAAGACAATCATTTCCAAGAATTCAAGGGTTAATCGTAGGAATAATAATGCTTCCCGGTGTTGGAAATCATTTTGAAGCCATATTTTACGGACAATACTCCAATCTGTGCCGTAGTTCCGATGTCAAATACCAGTGAATCAAGTAATACTAAAATATTCAGTAGTCCTTAGAGTATTTAGTAATATTTAGTATTTATCTATGTAGTAGTCCTTGGAGTGAATACCAATTATATATGCACTGGGGCGCGTGCTTGCCTGCCGAATTTTTACGTTCAATCGAGCACAACATATGCACGATCACGTGTGTGTGTGTGTGTGTGTGTGTAAGCCGACGCGCCTTAAAAATGGGCCACTCTGACGCCACACACAGCTGCCACCTTGGCGAATACAAACACCATTGTTTCAACGGCGCTCAACTGATTGAATATGCAGTCAGGCGCCGATTGGCGCGCACGCCGTGAAATCAGGCAAAAAAACCGGGCCGACTTGAGAGCACGATGATTGGAGAACAATGCATCGCTGGAGATTAGTGTTGCAACGCAAATAATTACACTGGTTTATGCATGCTTTAGTGCAGTGCTTCCTGACCTTATTGGAGGTACTGAATGCCACAAGTTCCATACGTGCATTCATCAAATACTTCGTGTTTGAAGTATTATATGAGAAAAATCACAAATCACGTACGAATCACAACACAGTCACACAAGTAGGCTACTACTTGACCGAGTGGACCGAGTTGCTTGCAGCACAGATATCAAGACCAAGCGATGATGGCAAAACAGAGCTTGACGTCACAAATCATACTAGTGGGTGAACAAAACCACCGAACCCCTGGGGTTAAACCCAAAACCAACTTAATTCCACCGATCAACATTCCAGAACGATTCCGAAAACTTCTCAAATCGTAACGAATCGGCGAGGAGAAAATAAACGGAGTGGTTGGGATAAGTGGAAGTGATTGAACAATCGCATGAAACACTCACCGAAGCAGGTTTTCGGCTCCTTGTCGCAGCATCAGGTGTTTGTTGATCTCCTGGTTGAGTTTGGAGCGGCGAAATTGCAGTTTTCCCCGGCACGTTGCCGCACACGGGTCCGACCCCTGGCAAACACAAGGATTTCGCTGAATCAGTATGATGTCGTGTGCAAACAAACTAGTGATTAGAGCGTACACTAGATGTGTACACTAGTGATAAGAGCAGTGGTGTATAACCGGGGGCGCCAGCCTGGTTCCTAGGAGCTGCGAGAGTTCCTGTGGAAAATGAAAAACCTGCATATGCTGCAACCTATCCTTTGTATTTGTCCTGGAAAAAATTATAGTAAACTTGGATGAACTTGGAGGCTGTATGAATGAATATTGAATATTTTTGGGTTATTACGTGTCTGCATGTTAGCCATTTCGTCGTAGCAATCAAGAAGCAAGAGGCATCGTAGCTTCAAGATTTCAAGGCATCAAGATTAAGAGCCCCTGGACTAGAGAAAACACAGTTGGTGCCAGTTTTCTCTGCTCTTAATCCAATTGATCGGTCATCAGTACATCAGTCAGGACCCAGGCTCAACGGCGGTTCTTCCAGCTAACCGGTAAAAGGTGAATGTAGTGGCTGACACAAGTGACCAACAACTGGCCACATTGTAACCGCAAGCCCGCTCGGATAACCTCGGAGATTGTCTTCTTATTGGTGACTCGCATACACCTTGATCGAGTAATCCGAGATATATTTGAACATCCATCTGACATACTCAATTGAGATATATAAATAGATTGTAGCTCCATTGTGTTCGATAAAATATACCCAACTTTTCACCTTATTGATAAAATTATCATTGCGTCAAATAACACAGTAACGACCTCTAAACCTTAAAGGACCTCATAATATTTCACCAGCCTCTCAAAATACGAATGGATACGAATATAAAAACATCAATTAAAATGAATAAGAATAATTGTCGCCTGCATGGGAAGTTACAAAAGAACAAAACTAAAATAATAATGACAAAATAGATAGGAGAAAGAGAAGAGAGAAGCATAGAAAACAATCAATAAACCATTTCGATGGAGCAAAAGCCGCGTTGAAACAATCTACAGACACGACGAAGCTGAGGCCAACAAAATGAGACGGCAAAGGACAAGATAAGCAGAGCAGATAGCAAGGATATACAAGAACACAAAGCCCACACGCAAACGACATATCAACCACTTGACAGAGGTCACATTGAAAGCCTTAGCGATGTGTAGGCAGCAAGCGTGCGCTACAGGATAAAGACGATAGCTGGTATGTTGTAATGGTAGCACTGACGGATAGTATTTCGCCACCTATCTTGTGTGTGTGTGTGTGCGTGTGTGTGTTGATGGTCTGGATCTGATTGATCAGTTGCAGCGAGGATTTTGTGAAGCGCAAAACATCACACCTGAGTGAGTGGGCGACTGTAGAATCACAAGACACGATGACGCAACACAAAAATCTGGATTACTCCTACCACCAAACAGCAAGCGTTCCAGATCAAGCCAATGCAGAGTACGTGAACTTTCATTCTCACGGCGTCATTCATCCTCCATACCCTTCAGAGAAGCGCTACCTCACAATCAGTATGTAGCCAAAACCAACGTAACCAGCGCCGTAAAATTACGATAGTGAACAAAAGAAAGAGAGATGTCAATAGCGGAGAAAACGTCTTTTATATCCGGTAAAAATTCCACATAAATTATAGAAGACGGTCCCGAAGAAATACTCTTATAACGGGGCTTCCTTTATATCCAGGGTACACTGTAATCGGAAAAATGGGGCAGTGCCAAATTAATGACACTGTCTCCACAATAAAACTTGGTTAATTGTTTTGGTTTCGTGTGATGACAAAGAAGGAACAAATTCAAGAAATAATCTTTTTGACGACGTAGAAGTACAGTAGGATAAACAGTTCAAATGGAACGCGAATCAAGAAAATCAAAGTTAAATGAGTAGTATTGAACGATACCAGCCTCGAAGTGCCTGCCAACTCCTAATCCTTGGAAGTCTACCAAGTACATAGCAAGGATATCGCATAAGCACCAACGTTCTGGCACGCTACAAACACAGACAACATAAGCGTGTATACACAATGGAAATGAGGTAATCAACAAAGGCATTCTGATGTGTGCACTTTCACGGTGAGATACCGACGCCCACAACACATCTTCCACACATGCGCACCCATAAGAAACTCCCGAGACGCTTAGTATTCAACACAATAACAACAACACCGTGACAGTCACTGTTCGTGTGACCTCAACAAACAGATCAACGAAGGAACAGCCGTTGGAACAGGAAGGAAGGAACACAACGAAGGAACAGTCCGTTCAACAGCTATCATAAACAAACTTAACGATAATGTATGTAGGTATTTGTGTGTCTGCGTGTGTGTGTTTCTGTGTGTGTGTGTGTGTGTGTGTCTGTGTTTGTGTGTATGTCTGGCTTTGTTTGTGTGTCTGTGTTTGCTTGTGGTGTGTGTTTGTGTGTATGTTTGTGTGTGTGTGTGTGTGTGTGTGTGTGTGTGTGTTTGTGTCTGTATTTGTGTGTCCGAGCCAAAACACCAAAGCAGCTGTCGATAATTGCGTGGTCATCACACACGCCACCACCACACACACGCCTCCACCACACACACGCCACCACCACACACACGCCACCAAAGTCGCCAGCACAGAGAGCCAAAAGCGACCGCTACGTTGTCAACTGTACTCACCAGGTCATACATACACACAGACACACACACACACACACATACACACACACGTGCACTCACATCTCATCCGGTGTGGCCACATACACCATGCAAGCAGCAATATGACACGCGCGTGAGTATGCAACAGACGAAGCACATACACACAAACAAACAAACAAACACATGCACATATGTAGGCCGCCGTATACAATAGTACAACGGTACGACGCCGCATAACCAGTGTAAAAACACGTCACAAGGTGTATGTACTAGTGTATATGTGTTAGTGTGTGTGTGTGTGTGTGTTAGTGTGTGTGTGAGAGAGAGAGAGAGAGCGAATTGGAAAAAACGCACACACACACACACGAGTGTAATGATAACACGCATAAAATTTGCATGATCGAACCTGAGCAGATAAAATCGCCAACGCACATTGCATGCAACCGTATAGCAACAAACATAGCCGATTGCGCTGTGGTTAGCTGAAGATGGAATGTTGTGCAATAGACGCCTATCAACCGATTAATCATATGAATATTTAAAATTAAACAAGCAATGACGACGCCAGAAAAGGACGTCAGAGAAACGAGTTTTTTAGCTGAGATATAACTTAAAGATATAGCAAAGAATAAGACTTTGACCTAATCCAATGGGTCCGAAACCTCTTTTCTCTCGGATTTTCCAAGTCCTCACCAAGCGTGTTGTAGAGGGATTTCAATAAGATATTGATGATGGTAGGTTTATAACTGAGGGCAGATGAAGGTGCCCCTAGGTAAACGACCCTTAGACCCTAGAGCTAATCAGAATAATTGAGGAGTGTTAATAATTGAGGGGTGCGGGCGGAGTGAGATTATGGAGTGTTATCAGATGAATTGTTTATTATTGTTCATTTACTATTTTCTTTCTGTCTAGAATTGTTTACTTTTCGAACTCTCTTTCCCGCTACATCTTTTGGGCGCGTCCGCTATATGGGGCCACTGCAGGGTGGTTAATAGTGCACTTGCACTCTTCCCCCATGCTACTGGATTTGCCTGTAATAAATAATAATACTCTCCATACCAAGCCACGTAATATTAACAGCAACAAGAAAACACCAGCAAAATTATTGTCATATCTTTTATGAAAATACAATTGGAAACGACGTTGGAGCCAACGGGTAAAGGCGCACATATGGATAGTTCAAATGGTTGTACCAATACGGACAACAACGATAATTTCGAATACGCACAACAGCGATATATTCACCGCTTCCGTTGACCAACCGTCCATGTTATGCCGTGGAGCAGGTGGTCTGTGCGAATTTGAATTAGCCTCGATGCGTGTATGAAGCGCATACGTGTTGCGTTCATGTCGTGTGCCCCTCGAGTACGAGCTAGTATGTACAAGCTGGGAACGGGTTGTCTGCAAAAAGTCCAACACCACTATGAACATCGCCTGGCTATGCGTGTATGTATGTGAGTATGCACGTATGCATACGTGTACCTGGATGTGCACGCCAGCAGTGCACGGAGGTGTGTGTGTGTGTGTTTGTGTGTGTGTGTGTTTATGTGTGCGTGTGTGTGTGTGTGTGTGTGTGTGTGTGTGTGTGACCACCGAATATAACCACGGCAATAAACATGACCATACTCACGCACACACTCACAATCACACTCACACACAAACGCACTCAAACGTAGAGTATGGGAGTCGGGCCAACCACAAGCTCACAACATTAGAAGTAAATACACCCACACACACACACGCAAGGGTGAACACATACACCCGGAAAATAGACAAATAGTAATCAACAGAAGATGGAATGCACCAAATCTAGAGTTTAATCACGCACATCGCATAAGATCACATCAAAACAATTCAGAAAAGCGTGCCCAAAATACACGCACAAAATTTCGAGATAACTACGACTACATCACAGATTTAGGGATGTGTTTATTTTTGAAGAATCAAATATATGGTAAAACGTACTGAACTCCACCTGATATTTAACTCATCATCAAGTTAAATCATCAGGTATTAGCCAACCCTAGCAGGTGCTGAGTTAATTCTGCTTGACAAATGATGAGGTTAGAACAGAGGCAACTGTCACACGTACCCCCAGCCGGAGGGGGGGCGAGTGTTGAGGGGCCTCATTGCCTCACGCATGATATTAAAATGTATCATAAAGTAGCGCATAAAAGTGTCCTGCTTGATGGAGACCGAGAGATTCCTTGTGACTGTATTTTGCCGAAGTCGGACCTCAATGATGTTATATTTATAATGGGGTCCCCAAGTATTGCCTTCGGAGATGGGGCAGCATAAGACCTCGCATCAGCTCTGCATGAGGTCTGAGGTGATGAGGTGGTTAGGAAACGGTGTCCCGGTCAGGTCAGCACTGCATATCCAACTTCAAATACACGCCGATGCAGCATCCAATAAGCACGCGCACACTTGTCTACTTGTTGCGCCGTGCAAACCAGGAAATTGCAGCGGTGAAAAAGCGCTCAAGAGGTAACGTAGGGAAGATACGTGCTGTTAGATTAAATACCAGTGTTTACTGCAAGTAAGCCGTGATCACAAGCCACGGTATCCACCACACAGCCTGAATACTGCAGTTCCGAGCTGAATCCATGGTGTCGAATTTGCAGTACTATGCTGGTTTCAGAATGTTCAAGAAAATGTTCGCTCACTAATTTTGCTAGTCCGCGGGTGAAAAATCAAATAAAAACTGCAGTACTGTTAGGATTTAGTCTCGTAAAATAGGACACAAAGAGAAATGCGCAATCTACCCTTCCCACTGCCTCCTCTTGGAGTACGTCACCAACGTAGTCAAGTCACCACTGATCAGAATGAAGATGTCATTATTGGTGATGTTTTGTTGATTCTGGACCAGGCCAAATTCGTATCCTGCTGAGCCCTGGATCAGATGGAATGCTGATAAAGTCGTTGCTGCCAATATAAATCAAAGCAACTAAATTAAGAACATACGCCCTGGTTCGAGTAGCGTGACACTAACCAGCTTCGCTGTCCGGTGCATGCTGTCTCGAGCAGTGTGGAGCTCTTGCACGCAACCACAGTGTCATTAGAAGCAGAGACTTTCGACGTCGACGGAACCTCATCAGCTACCGACTCCGCTACTAATGAACCACCATCCTAAAGCGCACTAATAAGGAAAGCAAGTACGACTTCAAATCAACATCATTATTGGAGGTAGTGAACCCCACAAATTCCATACATACATTCACCGAACTATTCGTGTATGAAGTGTAATAAGGAGAATCACAAATCACATACGATCAAGACAGTCACACAAGTAGGCTACTACTGAGTGGACCGAGTTGCTTGCAGTACAGATATCAAGACCAAGTGATGTGGCGTGATTAACTGCAGCCAATGATGACCAAGCAGAACTTGACGTCACGGAAATCATACGAGTGGGTGAGCCAAACCAAATACCGGCGCCGAACCACTGAAGCTGACTCACCGAACACCTGGGGTTCAATCGAACCCAGATTAAGAACCATTAAAATAGCTCTAGCCATATAGTAATGTCCAGAAAGTCATCACAATTAACTTTAGGAAACGCAAAACACTCCAAAACCTCATCCGTTAGTCGGATATTAGTCACTTTGAAAATTTGCTTGGCACGATGGTAAATATTGCCCATAATTTATTATCATGACTCGTCTCGCGCCACCAGGTCACACACATACACACACACGCACACACACGCACACACACACACACACACGCACACACACACACACAAACAACATCCGTCCACACCGGAAATTGTCGGAGCGAGAGAACGGCGCCGCCACCAACGAAAAAGAACAATTCAAGAAACTCACACAACCATAACGACCATTCACACCCACCCACACACACACACACACGCAGACGACTAATTGTGTGTGTACAATCACCACACAAACACACACCCACACCCACACACATACATTGAGACCACCGGCGTGATGGGGGCGTCCCTCGACGACTTCGTCAAACTCTTGGGCGGAAGAATGAGTTCGCGTTCAGGGGAGCCGCGAGAGACGGCCTGGCTTCGGCAGCGAATAAGCCTGGCCGTCATTCGTGGCAACGCCGCCTCCATTGTATTAAAGTATTGTGAATATGTGTACACGTTTGTAAATATATTTGTTTGTGTTCCACACACATACACACATATGAACTAATTCTCTCCGAAGACATGAACGCCATGAAACAACACCACGATTGTGCATACACAAATACACATGCATACATGTATAATATACAAATTTACCAACGTCTAGGGCAGGATCGGCATTTTTTTTCGCTGAGGGTCGGATAAATGGAAAAACACAAGCGCAGGCCGCGTAATAATTATTTTCAACACTTGCAAGCCAGAACAGAAGTTCTGGGAAATAAGACAAGAAAACCCTAAGCTTGGCATTGCATGTTAATTGTGGGCCAGTTTCGTGCCATAAACCAAAACCAAAACTAACCAACATGTTTATTTACTTGGAAGTTATCAAAGCAGCTACGTCCACAAATTTGACCAAGCGAGCTCAAGCATGGCCGTCTAGATATACTATTAATAAATTAATTAATTAGCATCTGTACCCGATAATAATAACAATAAAATACAATGATAATAATAAAATATAATGATAATTACAAAACACAATGAGAATAATATAAAATTATTAAATAAATATAATATTAAATCATGAAACTCAGTTGAAATTGCCCAAATGCCGGTAACAGCTGAATATGCCAACACGTACAGACACACACACACACACGCACACACACACATACAGACAGACACACACGTCGGTTGGCAGAGACATATGTAGTTATGTCGACTGATACAAAGCACACACACATTGCAACGTGAATGTCGAACGGAACCGGGCAAATGGAATGCAATACACACACACACACACACACACACACACATACACAGATATAGCAGACATAGATAAAGCAGCAAGTACATGTAATACACAAGCAGTATATTCATGTTCCACTATATCACGCCTTACTGACTGGATAATTTGCATAGGTGAGCCCATGTTGCCTTGCTCAGTGGCTGCAAATACACTGGTAAGCGGCGTTTGCCTGCGCTGACGAGACAAAATGGCCGTACACACACACACACACACAAAGGCGCGCATACAGCAGGTGATCATAGCGAGCAAAGTGAATGGAGTAAAAAACCATCAAACACAACAATATGCCAATTTGAACAATTTATTATTCATTAATATTTTTCAGATGTTTATGTTAATGTTGTTGATTAATAATGTCATATATTAACCCTTATTTATTAATATGCACTCTGATTTATTCATATGTAATGTGGGTTGTCATTTATTGAATCACATGTTTATATGTTATTGATTGTTGTTATTTATTGAGATTATTTCTTTATTATTATTTATTTAATATTTTGTTTTCGAACTCTCTTTTGTAGAATTCATACTCTTCAACTGTTTTTCTGTCTACATTTTTCAGGCGCTTCCAGTACACATGGGGTCACCGCAGGGTGGTAATAGTGCACTTGCACTCTTCCCCCATGTCAGTGAATTTTCCTATAATCAACAACAATAATAACAGAATCCATATACACGTACTGAATATAAACCTACACACATACATGTGTATAGCAACAGTAGTAGAAGAAAACAACACAACAACCATCTCCATGCACGTTTGTATGTGTTTGTCTGTCTGTCTGTGTGTGTGTATGTGCTGAGAGAGAAGTATGCGGGCTATTTTCCCGGATTTACTGAGTTCATTCATTCAACATCGGGCCTACACTCTGGGAGTCGAGTGTAGCCACTCGTCAAAGGCAACCTGTTAGATTCACTCAGACACACGCGCTCATACACACACACACGCACACACACGGAGATAGATGTATGTGAGTGTGTGTGTGTGTGTCAGCGATAAACAGAGCAGAGTACTAGGCTTACGATGTTGGTGAGTAAGTGAGAGAGAGAGAGAGAGGGAGAGAGCAAGAAGTGTCGTACAGACGCCCCAGGAAGAGATAGTGATATAACAGCCCAGAGGTCCGCTTTCGCCTTTCAAACATACACACACACACACACAGACAGACAAGTGTACTCGTGTAGTGCATAGAGTGGACTGTGTAGTACTCAGGTACTTCAGGTACAGCAGTGCATGTGTACGTTTGTGTGTGACTAGCGGTATAACCAGGGCACCACCACCAGATGGCGTGCTAAACCTGTAGTCGCGCGCGCCCGAAAACACACGCCACAACACTATCGCCGACACACATTAACAATCACCACAGAACATGCACGCCAATGGCAAAGAATTACGACAGAAATAACGTGCGCAGATATTGCCCATCGCAGAAACAATAGATACACAGAGCAAAAGTGGAGGAGAGGGCAAAAACGACGTTACAGCAAAATAATGCAGCTCGAAGAGCGGATTAATCACGACCAAACGAAATCCCAGTCTCTCTTTCACTCATTCAGACATCACATCAGCTACATATCCACTTCTTTCCAAGTTTCGTTGATTCGCACACTGATGATTTGCATACCGGACTGGTGAGGTTATCCAAACACACACTCAACGCATACTAACACACACATACAGGCACGGTTAGGAAAGAAAATCGATTCCATTTGAAGCTGCTCAACTGGAAAAAAGATGAAGGCCAATTCTGGTTCGAGCCAAGACTTTCCATGTGAGTAAACGTCACGGTTTCCACCTCATTGAAGTCCATTGAAGTACAGCCCACTGTGATGACAGAGTCAAGTGAGGTTCAAGAATACGGCGGTCATAAAAGAGGCATAAATATAATCCATGATGGGATCAGCCAACTGAATGACGCACAACTCGTCCTTGACGACAATAGAGTATCGGCGTGTGTTCCAACCCGGTTATTCTCACCAGGCTCCACCAGCAGAAATGATTGAAAATGTCCTGTCTATTCAGCAGATCAAAACTATTCGTCTTCTGATCTCACCACGCTAAAATATTACAAATCGGAACTTTAATATGTCTTGGAAAACGTTGATAACCGCCATCGTGAATCCAAAATGCGTACGTGAAAGCTTGCTTCTACAAGATCCGGAACCGCAGTTTGTCTGTCGCGCCGATATATTGCGGATTTATCACACTCTTCAAGCTTAAACACAAACTGACACTGGTCATACTTCAAAAGCTGATGTTGACGCTGGTGTTCCTCCGGTTGACGTATTGTATATCTGTCTGGGGTGGAGCCAACAAACAGGTCATATCCCGACTGACCTGTGTGTTGAAACCTGCGTGCGGACTAGTCTGCGGTCTGCGACGACGTGACAGCACTGCGGACGACATGAAACAGCTCGGATGGCCGTCCGTGGGAGAGCTGCTTGAGATGTGTGACTTGACAGACATCACACGGGCTCTGGATGGTGCGCACTCCGCAGCACCTCTACGGAGGACGTTTCGGCTCCGTAGTGAGGTGTCAAAAAGGTCGTTCAAAGATACAAACGCGGGCCTCCTAGAGATACCACCGGTAAAACTTGCGATCTCAAGGCGTCAGTTTGTATATAGAGCCAGCTGTTCATTTAACGCCGCTGGATACTGCAGTTGTGATACAATTCCGTTTATCCACAAATATTTTTTACTTTCCCGCCTTCTCTTACTTGTTTTTATCTAATCTACCTCATTTTATGTCCACTCTCATCTACAATTTCATACGATTGATGTATTAATCCATATATATTCTAGATACTTCTGCTATTAATATAATTTAACATGTTCTTGTTGCCTGGCTAAAATGCGATGTGATGTAAATGGCTTCATAAAAACCACAACATGCAGAAGAAATATATGTAACTGATGATAGATGCATCTGCATAATTGAAGCTGTCGATAAGTCTGTGAGTAGCACTGCATCGTAAAGTAGTGATGTCTGTTTCGGGCGTCTTTGCAGAAGCCGTCAAGCGACAATAAGCTATGCTGGCAGAGTGCATTGTGCATTGTGCATCGTGCGATCACGCAACCAAGGCACGCCACGAGCCGACATCACAACAAAACGCCCCACGAACTCTCCGACACACACACGCGCGCACACGGGATAGCGCATTTTAACAACACATCCAACTTGCAGGTGTGCATTGCCAATTAGTTTGGCGTTTGAGAAGTATTCACCTTGACTACACGCAGAGCCAACTTTCTCCTGCACATTGTGGCGTATGAAATCCTGCCACGGCGGGCGGTCGCCGATCAACAGCAACACACACACACACACACGAGAATGCAGGTGAGATCTAGAGATTTCAAGTGGACACGGCAGGTTGACTCGTACACGTCACGCTCGGACACTGAAAAATCATAGTCTGGTGCTCAGCAATGTGGACACGGAGGAGTATGTTTGTGTATGTGTGTGTGTATGTGTGTATTTGTGTGTGTGTGTGTGTGTGTGTGTGTGTGTGTGTGTGTGTGTGTGTATGTGTTGGTGGAGAGCGTGAGAAGACAATCAGTTGGGGAATGTGCGGAGATATCATTCGAGCTGCTCGTAATAAGATATTCACACATATCGCCGTCTGTAATACTAAGCTCTAGACCAGTGGTTCCCAACCTTTTTTAGTTTGCGGCACCCTTGGTAAGCCTTTCATAAGTTCCCGACGCCCTTATAAGGAAATACATGCATACGATTAAAACATCTCCGTTGTTTTTATTATATTATTTTTAATTTCGACATTTTACATCGGTGTAACAACACCTTATAAATAGGTATGAAAATTTTCTTGGCCCTGATGCTGCTATTACAAGAAAATGGAATTACAATACAAATATGCAATTTTTCCCCTGCATTTTGGCGGCATCCTCGAAATATCTCACGGCACCCCTTGGTGCCGCGGCACGCCGGTTGGGAACCACTGCTCTAGACAATACTAAGCTCAGTCCCATGCCTGCTTGAAACCGTCTATATTGAAAATAGAAAATTCATCGGAAAATACATAAAATAAATAGTTAAAGGTTAAATGCCTAAGTGGCAGCTGCTACACGGGAAGAAGCCGAGGCTTATGAGCACACACAGGTGTGTCCCGTGCAGCTCGCTGCCACCGCAGAACCAACCCTCTCCATGCTATGACGCCACATGGATGTAAGACGTATTAGAGAGGGCCACCTCCCCAGAATGCATGACACAACACATGACTGACATCTGGTACCATCATTTACAGCTGGGTGGACAGAGACTGTTGGATTATAGAATTCGCCCAGTGGATCTAGAAAGAGAAAGAGAAAAATAAACTGTTGGTATAGGCATGAACAACTCTACAAACTGATTGAAACAACAGAGGCCCATCGATGCCGCGAAAAAACCTTTCCTCCGACACACCCACATCCAAACACACCCGAATGAAAAAACAAGATTCCAAGAAATCGCACCACATGGAAGGCAAAAGCAAAAGTTCCGTTCACTTTGAATTCACAGAATATTGAAAATCCGCTGTGATGACCACACGTGGCTTAATTGGAATCGGAAAATGAATATTTGATGAGGCACTATGAAGAAACAGAACGGCATTAAGACAGAATCTACGTAGTAATGTGAACACAAGTCGCCTGACAGCGAAAAGCAGGCCAACTCCTTGACAAGACAAAAGTACGCACGTTATGGATGCTTCAGACAGAACCACAAACAGGAACACGCCGACCAATCCACAAGACCTTGACCATAATCCCATAACCAACGACTCAACTGTTCTCAGTCTAATCTCAAGTGCATGAACAGTTCGTTCAGTCTCCTGTAATACATATACCAATCTGTGTCTGAGCTTCGTACACCCTAATGCACTCACCCTCTCACACACACACACACACACACACGAAATCGATAATGACCGCGTAATTGACTAATTGAGACGAGAAATAATTTGGCACACATACACACACACGTACCTCGATTATGTGGCATCAAGTGAATCTAACAAACTCTTTACGGCTTATATGTGTATCCTTCTCAAGCAAAACAGGATGAAGAAACAGAGCAGAAATAATAAATCGCTTCCATACAACAGGAAGCAATGATTTAAATTAAAAACTGAATTAAACTACAATTGAGTGAATCAGCGAAGGCTAGGTGCAACCAGTGAGGTATACGAAATAATGGAGCGTAATAAAAATATGTAAACCAATATAAACCATTCACAAAGCCACCATTATCTCTGAGGGGTCAAATTGTGTTTCTCAGAGCCAACATCTGCTGATCAAAGAACAATACAAATTGTTCGTATACAAAACAATGTATACTAAATAACCGACATATGCATATTAGACGGGAAGATGGACATGCACAAAACGGGCAATAACTAAATGTCCTGATGTTCACCTGATACTTGCTGATAGCTAGCCTGTTGCCTGATCTAATACCTGATCTCACTCCTGACCTGATCCAGTATGACTCCTAACATTCTGCCCATAATCACAGCTGACCCGGTCACCCTGGTCCCTTCTCAACTGATCCTCGTCACTGCAAAGCTGATCCTTGATGACCACCAAACTGATACCTGACCAATGCTGGGAGATGGTCGACGATACGCGTCAGCAACGGACAAGAGAACATCAGAAACCAAGAGAGACCCAGAGAACGAGAGCAAAGGCCGTAGAAGACAGACAGAGAAAGGCCGACCAACCACACGACATCCGGTGATGATTGGCCGCTATAAGAACGTTTCATCATCTTCAGTCCTTCAGACGTCTATTTGCGTGTTAGTGCGTGCGTGTGTGTATGTGTGTGTGTGTGAAATGTTGTGTAGAAAGTGAGTGCACTGGCAAACAGCTGTGTCATGGCTGGCCAACTACAACGACGACGACGACAACAGCGATATAGCACATTGACTACGATTTCCCAGCTGGAAGCACGTGCACACACACACTGACACACACACACACACACACTGACACACATCAACAAGCAATACACACGTTTACGATACACATTGCACAATAATGTGTATTATATTGAGATAAATTTGTTTGTCTGTTTGGTTGTCTGTCCGTCTGTCTGTCTGTCTATCTGTTCGGTTGTCTGTATGTGTGTCTGTGTGTGCAAGTATGTGTGTATTTGTTTGTATGTGTGTATGTATAAGTATGACGTCAAAAGCTGTTGGCATTGCCCATCAATGAGCAGGCAATCGGTCAGTTGTGTGTTGAAAAAAGCTGAGGTCGCAAACAGCGACAGGAAACAGCACGACTCGACAAAGTAACCAAAACACACACACACACACACACACACACGGACGGACAAACACACATACAGGCTGCAAGTAACCTGTTGCGAGTGCATTCAGCTCATCAGCGGAATATTAATACGACAGTCTGCCGGCATAAATACACAGCAAACACAGAGTCATTATGCTAATAGCACACAAGCACACATACACACATACATACATACGCGGTTTTTCAACAGCTGATAGAGCCGATAACCCGCCAAAGACCCACACACACACACACACACACACACACACATACTGATATAGACAAATACGTGGACATACACGCAACTAGTGCCATCAATAACACACTGCAAAACACAAACACACACACACAGACATACACACGGAATCGAGTGATTGGTGAGGTCAGGGTCACAATGGTGGCTGGAACAGAGACGTGGCCCGGCAACTGACTGGCAAGGCTTCAAGGCTGAGTGTAATCTCGAGAGCACAAGCCACTGGACAGACGATTGATAAACGGCCCAAACAGCACTCGTCCGACATCCACGATGTGTGTGTGTGTGTGTGTGTCTGCTGGACGGACTAGATTAGTGGTTTGATAAACCTTTGCCAGCTTGTTACCCAATTCAGCAAAGTCTAGCACGACTGAACTAAGCCACTAGAGATAATCGTTTTGTTATTAATCTAAAACAAGTATATTCTAAACATTTTTCTGCCATCCCTCCATTAGTCGCGAAAACATTGCCCCAAATGTACCGATAATTGTTCATGACTATGTCATAGTAACTATGACTATGATGTTTGAGTTGTGCAGTGGCTATACAGTGCAACGGTTCCATAGTGAGAAAAAACATCCATTTCTTTTGAGTCCTTAAAGCAGTGAGAACTATACGAACACCTCTTCAAAGAAGAAAGAAACACTAGAAGATTACCACAGGCGTGAACAAACGACCAAGCATCCGTAATGTACACCATCCTGCTACGTACGTCTACCCTGCTAACCCCATTAGCATGGACCGATGCATGACAGGATGGTGTTGCACGTCCATTTTCCGGTTAGCAATGCTAGCAGGCGTGAGTTGCGCAGGTGAGTGGGTGTGCCAAGAATAGCACGATACCGTACGGACGTATGGCCAGTCCAGACGACAAGAAGCGGCCACAACCATCACAAGTCGATCACTGAGATGTTAACGTTTCTCTAAAAATGATGTTATAAGAATGGGAGATGACAAAAATGTACAATATTTTTTAATTGCCATTGAAAATGATTGAACAAGCTCGGTGATTATGGGATAGTTTTTCTAGGCTTTATAAAAGCAATAATGAAACTAAGCAATGGAAAATCTATTGGACAATAAATTGAAAAAAGGTTCCCAAGTAACCCCAATGTTCAGCAATGAATCAATGTTTGGAAGCCACTGCAATAAATCCGCTTCAGCTACGTTACAGACAGGCAGGAAAACAAAACCGACAACAAACAAGCCCACCCGAGAATAACCAACACCAAGGCACTAGTAACCCGACATTTATAAGATTGTAAAGTTGGAGGGTCAGTTTTATAAGAATTTCCAATCCTCCACTGATATTTTTCATGTGAAGCCCTTGTCTAAAAATGAATCCCAAAGTGCACAGTCATCGGTCCTTTCTTACTCACCACCGGCTCCCTCCAAAGAAAACCATAGAACGATCTCAAAAAGTGTCATTCAGTTTCGGGTGAACACATATGAAATTCATATCGCCACACAATCAAGTCTTGAAACGACTCGTCGAAACCACGGAATCGCACCTTATCATCTAACGGTATCGACGACGTCAAACTCACGGCTGACGTGAAGAACTGGGTCATGGTAGAGGATAGCGTAGACGCAAACAACGTTCATAAACGAATGACAAGTAGGAATAATGTGGAATCGCTCGCGTGTCCGAAACTTATGAAAATTGGACAAGTTTGAGAAATACTTCTATTCCATGTGTATATAAGTATTACTCCAGTCTGCGTTCTGTGTTGATGACGTACTACAATCCACTGATTAAAACCTACATATATCTGCCACCCTGTCCTCCAAGTTCTCGCGATAGCGATAGAAGACGTAGATCTTGCGAAAGTAGACAAGAAATGCATTATTTCCTGACGCGTCCTCTAAGCTAGATCCGAACTATACCGCTGATACCCATGACAGAGTGCTATAACCTCGTGTATAGAATCCATATTCGCTCCAAGCTCGGAATATCATATACAGTGGCGGTGCAAGGATTTTCCTGCTGGGGGCTGAGGGAAGCTAAGGGAAAAGATACGGGGGCTTGGCGAAACATGACGAACTACACTCGTCCATGTTCATGTTCATGCTTTTAAGGGGTTCAGACGTGGTTTCAGCCCCTGCAAGCCCCACTTGGCGCCGCTACTGGTTTCCAGACCTGAATTATCCGTACGTTGAGCGTGAGAATGATGACAAACTCGGTAGGCACTTCACGTCATTACGAAACAACCTTTGAAAAAGCGACCACCACGGCAGCCGCTACTGAAAACAAGTCAGTCAGTGCGTGTTCGTGTTGGCTGGCAGCGAGATGGCGTAATTCCCGACCGCTCCTGGAAGCGATCGCTAAACATGCCTTTACTCTGTGTCAAATTATGTATGTGCTAATTTCCGCGGAATAACAACGACCAGTTCATGAATAGTAATGGCTCACACGAACACGGAAAATGATTCACAGCCGATGGAAGCTAGGTACGTGGTAGTTCAGGATAGCAATGGCGGCGCCAAGAACGGCATGGGGAGGCTTCAACCCCTAAAAATGGGCCAACCCCCCTGAGCCCCCAAAAAACGTGTTGGGTGTAGTTCCTCATGTTTCGTAGGGCGAACATACGTCCTCTCCTCACCGGACATTTGTCCAGATTCTTTTTGTAATATACTCCAAATGTCTAAGTGTCTAAATCGACTGACCCGTGGTTGAAAAACGTCAATCGAAACATTTGGCTTATGAACGGTAAATTATCAATAAAAATGTTAGTTTTCTATACAAAGCTCAATTTTTCGCGCGCCCAAAAACGTGTCCTGTTTTTAGACATTGGGAACATGGTGACCCTATGTTTGGCCAAGCCCAGTGCACATCTTTTTCTGTTCCCTCTCCCAACGGGAAACATCTGGTGCCGCCGCTGTAGAACAGTGTGGCTATTAAAAGTCCCCGACACATCCACCACACCCAGCCGAGTGAGCCACAACCATAAACACCAGCGGTGCCTACTGAAAACCCATGAACAATCACGAATTTCCTAGGATAATTAAAATCATTGCCAGAAACAACACCCCATCTGGATTGATGCAATTACAAACAATGCATTTTTTTGCAATTGAATGCAATTACAAACAATGCAACATGCACAAAATTACAAACAATGCATGCAGTAAGTTCAACTCAGTAGATTACTCAGTAGTCTAGCTTATCTACGCTGGCTAATTATACAGCGGTCCAACAGCCCACCAATTACTGTGTTAGTTTGTTTCACTAATGTAAAAACTCGAAAAGGCAGGACAAGTGGAATACACACAATGTAGAGAGAACCAACGTTCGATCTCTTCATCTTTTGGCTGCTTCCAGTACATGGGGCCACCGGAGGGTGATAATAGTGCACTCACAGTCTTCCCCCATGCTACTGGATTTGCCTGTAATTAATAATAATAAACATAAAGTAAAAGTCCACAGGTTCACATCACTTGTTTGCAGACGCACATACATGAAGAGCAACTTCTAAGAGCAAGAACTAGACAGAATTCGGTTGAAAGTCACTGACACAAACAAAACGTATGAAATGGCCGATCATTCACAGCTGATGTAGGCTAAATGTGTAAGGATTCAAGAACATTAAGTTGAGCTAATTCATAAAAACGCTTGAAAACAAACAAAAACGTTTCAATATTTTTAATATATTTTATGTTAGGTTAGGTTCAGCGTTCAAATGTAATGTGCTGCCTTTGCAGGAGACGAGGGACTGGAAGAAATTCGTTAACTCAAATTTTCTCAATCTAATGCTCTTGAATCCTTACACATTTAGCGTCAACCTTGACAGCTCAATGAGCCACTTCGCTCGTTTATTTGGTATAAACGTTTGTATCAGAACCAGCAATATTAACCCTGCTGAAGACACGCAAAAAGGAAGCAGAATAGCTAGCAAATATCTAGGGAAATGACTACACTAGTCAAGCCACTGAATGACCACTGAATGTCAGAAAGATGATACAAAATAGGGACATACAAAATAGAGGCCCACTAAAGTTGACAGCTTGGAAACATAGTACCTTCATCCGTAAAGGCATATCAATATAAATATGTCGCCAAATTGGATGAACACAGCCAGTACAGTGAAACGAGTTTGAAACAAGCGTAAATCCGACTGAAATGGCTCGCAATAAAACTCACATATGGCTCATTGCAAATTGCAGTGGTTTATGGTGCATTTAACACGGTGAAACGATCGAATATACATACACATACATACACATACACACACACACACACACACAAAACCCAATGTATGCACTCAAACAGCAAAACAAATTGTAAACTCCAATACGAAATTACACGCCACAAAACGCGGTCTCAAACTGAGTTTCACAATGAAGGCGTCATCATTACACCTCATCATACCACCACCATCATTAACATATTCTTAAAGTCATCGACCAATTGTTTGCTACTACACTCGGCGAGCAGACAACAAAATCCAGGCACATGTCGGATTGGTCGCATGACTAATACAAGCCAACAGAAATAGCACCATAGACACGCACAGACAGTCGTAAATCCCTCAAATTATCCGGTCCATGGCAAGACATGACTCATTGGTCGCAATGGAGACGTCATCGTGTCAGGCCAACGCCACCTAGATACATGTATCTAGGTAGCGTTGGTCAGGCCCGCTACGCTGCCCAAGGACATTTATTTGTACCGAGGCTCGGGGAGATGACAGCCAATTGAATTGGACCCTCAACCATTTTCGGTCTATATAATTACAATACACGTATCTCAATGATAATTGTATTGCATACATTTGCATGCAAATACCCACTTTTGTGTTGTAACTTTTCTGCTAAGCTGATATTGATGAAAATATGACAAATAAACTGAACTCAGCAGAATTATCGGGGGGTATTCAATTGCACATTCCTATCCTCCAGAAAATTTGTCGGGGGGAGTATATATACCCCCATAACCCGCAGGAGCTACGCCCATGAATCTAACAATCACACTGAATGCTAGCAAAACGTATGACCGCATGAACTGAGCTTATAACAGTGTGGCGATGCTCAGTATCATTTTGTTATGTTCAACAAGAAGTCACAATGATGTTTGGCAGGATCAGTGGTTCCCAACCGGTGTGCCGCGGCATCAAGGAGTGCCGCCAAAATTCAGGGAAAAACTTGCATATTTGTATTATAATACCATTTGTTTTGTAATAGCAGGATCAGTGTAGAGAAAAATTGTCATATCTATGTATAAGGTGTTGTTACACCGATGCTAAATGTCGAAATGAAAAAACAACGGAGATTATAAATAAGTATTTCCTTATAAGGGTGCTGGGAACTTTTGAAAGGCTGGTCAAGGGTGTCGCAAACTAGAAAAGGTTGGGAACCACTGGGTTGAATTGATCAGCCACAAATTTTATACGAGAATAAACGTGTGTCCACTGCTGTTTACCGAGTCAATATAACAGGTGTAGCAAGCACATCTAGGTATCGGAAAGGTGGCGAGCTTTCAAAGTTGACACTGAATTTCTCTACACTGAGCTTTCAAAGACCCAATCAAAACTTATGGCTACAACCATGAGCATAAGTGGAACAACTTCTCCGGTAATATATGAGGAGCAAGGCGGCGCATGATTGTGAAATAACAAGAAATAAATGTGAAAGACATTACAGTGAGTCACCAACCTTAACACGTTTGAAATAGCTGCCTTTTCGAGGAATATCATCGGACAATTCTGTGTCCGGAATGTCGGAGCGGACTTTTTCGATGTGTTCCTTTTTGACAAAGTCCTTCATTACGTGATCCAACTTGCTACTGAGATCACTGGTCATTGCGTCCACTTAGCACCACATAACTCAGCCACCGTTCATAACGGTCAACACACTTGCAAGGCACGTGAATACAATATAAATCTCACGTTTGGTCGATATGCATGATACACACAACTCGTAAACACCATTAATCTAAAACATATTCGTAAAACTGCAGCACAGCACCACACGACAATGTTACGCTAACTACTGAGAGCACACCAGGTGAGCAGTTCAATTTGCCCGTTCAGGCATGCCAGACGCCTCAGGTGAACTACAACTTGAAGCGCTATCTGGCGTTAATACGCTAAACTTTAGTTTTTCCTACTTGTCATAACATTGTAGATAGAAAACGAATTTTTACATTTACTTCCATTATGTTCACTGTAGCATTTTGAGTTCAACCATTACCTATTATCGATAATAATTGAGCTTAACTTGATACAAATAAAAAAATGGATCAAAATCAAAGAGTGCGTTGTATTGGCATATTCATTCATGCGATACATTGCGAAAATTTGGGAGTATTCAGCACGTATAATGAAATTAAATGCTGATAATATATTTTTGTCATTATGATGAAGGAAAAACACTAAATCTAGCATCACTAGTCTGTTTCTGTATATCTTCGATTTTGACGCATGTGTTACATTATTGCCCTGATAAAGCGCGTGGTTTATCAGAGGTTTTTGAAGTTGTCTTTTGTATTTTATGTCAAATGAAATATGTTGAATGTATTTCCCTGCCAAGTTTCCATAGTGGCGTTGAACTGTACCGCCGTATATCAATTGTTGAGTACTGTTTGTAATTTATTTCCATAGTTCGGCGTTTTTAATATATTTCAGGTTTTTATATTAACTTACGTTGGTGTTTTTAATATGAAAGATTTTGGAGAGCGTTTTATGCGGAATTTCCTCACGATACCAAGCAGTGTTCCGTCAGATTTTTCAAAGATTTGCTGTCACTGATCCACTGACCATAGTACCATCCCCATCGACTATTTCTGTTTACTTCTATGCAGCGTTCTCTTAGCGGCCGGCGTACCTTTTGCGCACAGAGATGGGCGTGCGTGGACTGACCACCTTCATCAAATACTATGACGACGTGTTTCTGCGGCGCGAGCGACTGCACGACGAGCTGCTTCTGGTCGACGGTGATAACCTACTGTACCGACTGGTGGCTCGCACGCGCTCCATGAACCTGGCGCTGGGCGGCGAATACGCCCGGCTGGCCGAGTCTGTACGTTTCTTCATCCGGCAGCTGTTCAAGTGAGTCGCATGCGGGCCGCTCGGACGGCCTCTGTCAGTCTTTGAATTTTTGCTTTTCTTTGGGCTTTCTTCTCTTCAACCCTACAAAAAATATCACATTGCATCAAATTATCACGGGTTGTGACATCGACGCGCTAGCTATTAGGCCACCGTGCCGACAATGAGTTTAGGCAAAAATGGCAAAGACAAAGTGACACTGGTAAAAATGGCAAGTAGGAAAATGACCTAACCTCACCTAGCCTAACATAACCTAACGTTTTAATCGTGACATTTGGACCTGGGCCATTTTTACCGTTACCCGCCGACAATATGGTGGATCAGATCCAGCACTACTAAACTCGAATCCAGAGCTCCCGAGTAGCTCAGTGGTTAGGCTGGCTGAACTCTCGTGTCAGAGGTTCGCGGTTCGAATCCTGGCCCGGGCTCGTTCATCAACACCTCCGCTTGAGTCTACCGGGCATCACCACTGTAGATGGGCACACAGTGGGGCGCGCCATATAGTCTCAACTGGCTGGTGCGCGCCTAAAACGACAATAACAACAAATTCGAATCGAGGCCAGTGGTTTACAAACATGCAATTGTGGTGTCAATACATACCGCGCACTATCATTGTGTATGTTCTACTTATGTTTCTCGTATTACGTATGTGTGTTTGTGTGTCTGTGTACATGTGTGTGTGTCTCTGTGTGTGTATGTGTGTGCGTTATTTTCTCAATCGATAGATGTCGTATTACGGCCGTAGTTTTTGTTGACGGCGGCGCCGATCCGAGCGGTCGTAAGCGTCGTACGGCCCGTAACCGTCTGCAGCAGAAGCTGGCGTTTACGGCTCGTATCGATACGGCCAATCAGCACTGCAGCTTTGCTCTGCCTCTGCTGAGTAAGCAGGTTTTTGTGCAGGTGTGTGTGTGTGTGTGTGTCTGTATGTGTTAGTGTCTGTGTGTGTGTGTGTGTGTGTATGGATGTGTGTCTGTATGTGTGTTGGTGTCTCTCTGTGTGTGTGTGTGCATGGATGTGTGTTGGTGTCTATGTGTGTGTGTGTGTGTGTGTGTGTATATATATGTGTATGTGTCTGCGTGTATATTTATATGTGTGTCTATGTATGCGTGTGTGTGTGTCTGTTATGTGTGTGTCTGTGTCTGTATGTGTGTGTGTCTGTGTCTGTGTCTGTATGTGTGTATATATATATGTGTGTGTGTGTGTGTGTCTTCCTAAACAAGCAGTTATGTGTAGTGGAAGGGATAGGGTTCCGACAAATCAAAAATTAAACTTCTTGAGAAAACACTGCGTAAACAATTTAATTCAGCTTAAAAATATATAAATAATTAACGATTTGGTTAAGCTCAACTTAATTCAGAGAAATAATTAAATTTGCAATTACAAACCATATGCTATTTATTTTCAATTACTGTATTAACTTTCTATTTGACCCACACACACACACACACATACACACACATGAGTGAATGAAATGTCAAGTATTTTCTGAACGTCTTGATTGGCGCACTGGCGACAGACACTGCGCGAGATGTCGGTGCGCGTGGTGGCGTGCGACTGGGAGGCCGACGAGCACATTGCCGCTCTGGCTCGGCGACTCAACTGTGCCGTGCTCAGCGACGACTCGGACTTCTTCGCGTTTGCCGTGCGCTGTGTCTTGCTGTCGTCATTTTCCGACCAGGCCGTGCAGTGCGCCGGCAGCGACGGCGACGACGGAGGCGACTCCAGCGATGAAGGAGATTGGTGTATGGAGGGTGTTGTGTTTCGTCATGACAAGTGAGACATTTGCTTGGCTTGTATCTATTTTCTGTCTCTTTCCTCTCTTTCTGTTTGTTTATGAGCTTAATTCTATAATTCAAAGCTACTTTCTATCATTCTACTCGTGTGTGAAATAATTGAAGAGCCATAGAGGGATTCGAACCGCCGACCTCTGCAATATTCAACCAAGGCTTAAACACTGCATGAATTTTATGTGTCCGTGTGTGTGTGTGTGTGTGTGTGTGTGCTTGTGAGTCTGCCTTGTTTGTGTGTGTGTACATGTGCATGTCTGCTCGTCTGTCTGTTTTTGTTTTTATTTGTCGTTTGTCTTGTATGTGTTTGTATGTATGTGTATGTGTGTGTGTGTGTGCGTTTATGTTTCTGTATGTATGTGTTCAAGTTGAAACATGCTTTGTCAAAACAATCACATAGTAATCACATTTCAAACATTATCTTTACAACTGATTAACAATACCTAACTAGTTGGGCACGAACAAATTATTATGTTTTTATAAATTACATTACTTGACAAATATACATTACATGTTATATTGTATTGTATGTGCCTGTTTGTGTGTGTGTGTGTTTGTGTGCAGGTTTCTACGTTATTTTGGCGTGCACGAGCGAGTTGCACCATTGCTCGCGTGCCTGCTGGGCAACGACTGGCTGCCGCGTCGCGCGCTGCCCTCCCGCTTCACGCGCCACCATGCCACGCGGCTGCCACGTGGCATGCGCGCCGGTCGGCGGCGGCCGTCGCAGCGCCGTGTGTTGGGTGTCATATTGTGGCTACAGCGTTTCACCTGTCCCCAACACGCCCTCACCCAGGTACACTGTTTTTTCTTATCATTACTATTGGGTTTATACACTTTTTTATTTTGTATATTTACTAGTAGTATATGTTTTATTTTTAATATTTGTTGTATATATATATATTCGATTATGTCGAGTTTGTAATTCTAGTAGTATATTTGTGATTTCGCTGACACACAACCGATGCCAACCAACACACAATTCGTCCGTTTCATTTCGTTCACAATTCGTCCGCTGTGCAGTTATTGTGAGTATTTGTGTGTGTGTGTGTGTGTGTGTGTGTGTGTGTACTGAGCTATTTGTTTAGCACAGGAGATGAGATGTCCTGTCTCCAACCAACCCTCTAGTAACCTATCTTCCCTGAAATTGCCAGTATTTCACATACACTATCCAGTCTTTCTTTAAATGCTCCTACGCTTTTAGCTCCTACAATATCCTACCCAATAACTGATTCCAGACATCAACACACACCTGTATATGGGGAACTATACTTCTTAACATCTCTCAAATATCTAGTAATTTTCAGTTTTTCCCATAACCCTCTTGCCTGAATTATCCCAAACTATACAATTATCCCTATCTAACTTTTGCATACTCATTCTATGTCTAAAAACATTTATCAAGTCGCCCCTTAGCCTAGGTTGTTGCTAATTATCAACCATTTTAGTCGCTGTCCTCTGAATCTATTTCAATTTACACTTGTCCTTTATCTTATGAGGGGACCACACCGTCGACGCATAATCTGTGGGTGTGTCTGTGTGTGCTCACTAGTTGTACTCACTAGTTGTACTCACTAGTTGTACTCACTAGTTGTACTCACTAGTTGTACTCACTAGTTGTTGTGTACAAGAGATGAGCAAGGCTCAGACTGTCCTGTCTCCAAACCCACTATTGTCTAAACTACGCTTAAATTGTCCAATACTACTTGATTCCACGACATACTTTTCAAGACTATTCCGAACGTCGATACACCTATTTGGGAAACTATATTCCTTTATATCCCTTTAACCACTCTGGTCTGCCTAAGGCATTTATTGTGTCCCCTTCGATCTCTCTCACTCCGAACTACCCAACCTTTTCTATCCAGTTTGCCTTTGCCAATGCTATGCTTAAAAACGTTTATTAAATCTCTGTGTGTGTTTGTGTGTGTGTGTGTGTGTGTGCAGTTGTTGGAGCATGTACCCAAGCATCGGCGACTGTTTGTGGGTCGCATGGTGCGCCTGGGTCTCAACGACTACACCTGTCTGCCGTCGCATCTTGTCTCCAGTCTCTCGCTGAAGGTATTGTGGCGCGTGTAGTGCGAATTGCACACAGTTGCACACACACAGTTGCACACAGCTGTGTGTGCAAGGCTGGGCTGTTTGTGTCGGATGGGTTTGTGTGGCGGTGTGTGTGGCAGTGCTATTGGTTCTATGTGGCCAAGCTGGGCTATACGGCACCTAAACCAAGAGGTACACTACAGTATCCAAGTCCGCGGTTCAAATCCCACGCGTGGTTGGTTTTTTTCCTCTAAGCAAGTTGATATACCGGTGATAAGCTTCGATGCAGAATAGCCAATATATCATCGGTCCAGTGAACTTGTAATTATCACTGGTTACATTTCGCTTGTGCCATTATTTGATTGAAATACATTGCATTAGTTTATTTGGAGAATGTTTTCCTGCACAAAATAGGCCAAACTTTAGATCAATGAGCAAAATAGGCATTTAGCTGGTAACATCCTCAAAATGGGCTAATATAGTCCTTTGTTGGCTGTTTGCCTGGACATCCGGTATTTGATATCCGGTATCATCATTTTCGACACAAGGGTCAGTCTTGTTCAACGATCATGCGCGAGGCAACGGACCCTTCAACATTCGCCCCCCCCCCCTTCCGGCAGGGGGCACGGGTGGCCGTTGCTACGGCTCTGATTCACACACACACACACACACACACACTAGTGGTAGCACATCCGCCTCACAAGCGGGAGGTCCGTGGTTCAAAACCCGACGGAGCAGAATTTTATTGGGTAAATTCTATAATCCAATATACAGCTCCTGTCCACCCAGCAGTAAATGATGGTACCAGATATCAGTAATGTGTTGTGACATGCATTCTGGGGAGGTGGTCCTCTCTAATATGTCTTCCGTCCTTGTGGCGTCATAGCGTGGAGAGGGTCGGTTCTGCGGTGGCAGCGAGCTGCACGGGACACACCTGTGTGTGTTCATAAGCTTCGGCTTCTTCCCGTGTAGCCGCTGTCACTTGAGGCCTTCAAGCTTTTAAATGAAAGTAAAATAAAAAAGTGTTTAATTATTAATCATATTCAATTATTCAATATTCGACTGTGTGTGCGGGATAGGATATATGCCCGGCGCGCGACGGTGGCGCCATCTTGACGGATAATTGTTCGTGCGAGTCACATCAGACCGTCGTCGTCAGCGATTGTGATGATGACACGGATGATGATGGTGACTCCTCCACTGATGGTGACTCCTCCACGGCCGGTGATGGTGTCACCAGTGTGCCAGGTGATTGACTATTATTATAATATTATTATATATTATTATTATAATAATATATAATATTATTATTTATTATTATTATTATATTAATAATAATATTATTATTATTATTAAATTCGATGCGCAATCATTAACTAAGTGATTAATCATTGTTTTTGCAGGTTGACAATTGTTGTATGTGTGTGTGTGTGTGTGTCTGTGTGCCTGTCTGCTTGTCTGTCTATCTCTGTGTGCTTGTGTGAGTATGTGGGTGCGCGTGTGTATCTATGTGCACGTGTGTGTATATATGTGTATGTGTATGATTACGTGTGTATATGTGTGTGTGTGTATACGTGTGTATATGTACATGTGTGTGTCTATATATATGTATATATGTGTATATGCATTTGTATTTGTGTGTATGTGTGTATATGCATTTGTATGTGTATGTATGTGTGTATATGCATTTATGTGTATGTGTGTATATGCATTTATGTGTATGTGTGTATATATGTATATGTGTGTATATGCATTTGTGTGTATGTGTGTGTATATGCATTTGTATGTGTGTGTATGTGTGTATATGCATTTGTATGTGTATGTATGTGTGTATATGCATTTATGTGTATGTGTGTATATGCATTTATGTGTATGTGTGTATATGCATTTATGTGTATGTGTGTATATATATGTATATGTGTGTATATGCATTAATGTGTATGTGTGTATATGCATTTGTATGTGTATGTATGTGTGTATATGCATTTATGTGTATGTGTGTATATATATATATATGTATATGTGTGTATATGCATTAATGTGTATGTGTGTATATGCATTTGTATGTGTGTGTGTACATGCATTTGTGTGTATGTGTGTGTGTGTATGTCGGCTACCTACGTAAAGACCTGGAGTCATCGCCGGCCAACATGTGCAGAGCTCCGGTGTCGCAGCGAGCTCTGCCCGACCATGTGGTAGCGGCCGTGCGGGCAGGCTTGGTCTCTGCTGACGTCATCAATATTATCTGCCGTCAACCGCTGCTGCAGGAACCGCAGGCAAGACCAGCTTGTACCATTATGCCATTACCATACCATAAATGCTTCTGTACCATTTTTCTCATTTTGCAGAATATTAACATGTATTCTGCTCGCTTACTGGTAGCAATCTTGGTTTTGATATGTGAAGTGTTAACTGAATTGTTATGTTAACTGTTACATTAATTGCTACTTTAACTTAGCTATATGTCGTTCTGTTAACTGAGTGCGTTCCCGTCTACACACATGAGTTTATTAGAAGCGCATATGTACGTGTGTGTATGTATTTATGAGTGTGTACGTCTGTGAGTGTGTGTGAGTGTGTGTGTGTGTGTGTATGTCTGTGTGTGTGTATGTCTGTGTGAGTGTGTGTGTGTGTGTATGTCTGTGTGAGTGTGTATGTGTCGTGTGTGTAAACGCCGTACATCCGGGCCATATCTTAATCGAAAGCATCCTCCATGGTGGGCGAAATGGTCAGATAGCTATTTCAGGGTCGAAAAATTCACTCTCTCAAAGATGTATTTATTCAAAAGAACAAGCTTGATTATCATATGAATTATATCTATGTTACTAAAGTACAAATATATGCAATAGTTTGATGAAAAATGTATATTAACACGTAAATGATAGGAATGGACGCATTTTTTCAACTTATTGTATATGTGGAACAAATAGATCAATTGAAAAATACTACCGGAGAAAAGTTGATATTTTGGCTGGGCTCATTGAACCGTACTACTAAAACCTAGTATTTCAGGCATGAAAAGTGGTGTGGGCTTATTGTCCAGGATCTACGGTACACCGTTATATTTACACACTTATTTCTACTTTTAATATGATAATTTCATTTGATTCTTTGTTCATTTCTTTTGGATGTTTATTTCTTTATTAGCTTTTTCATCTTCCTGACTAGAACATTACTTTTTGAACTGTATTTCTTTCTACATCTTTTGGCTAGCTGCCAAAAGTACATGGGCTCAGCGCAGGGTGGTAATAGTGCACTTGCACTCTTCCCACATGCTAATGAATTTGCCTGTGATTATTTATAATAATAATAATTCATTGTGTCTTCTCACCTGCACACACACACACGCAAAAACAATATAATGTTTTACATTTAGTCACTTTTTTCTCTTGTTTGTGTGTGTGTGTGTGTGTGTGTGTGTCTGTTTGTCTGTCTGTGTGTGTGTGTATGCTAGGTGGAAGACATGAACGAACGTGCCGCGTGTTTGTGCGTCATGCCTTTGCTATCTGTCATTGAGAGCATTATACATCATCTTCTACATCTGTCCACCAACGAGACCGCCGATAATTCCGGCTCTGCTCGCGCTGATATCACGCTCACACATCGCGCCGTGAACGAGTCGTGCGTGCGTCAGTCTCAGAGACGCGGCGGCGGACGCATCGCCGTCGCTAGCAGCCGCCTGCCGCCGCTACGGCTCTCCGACTCCGTCGTCCGGCATCTAGCTGACGCCGCACGCCGTCCGTCAACAACCGTCCGGCCGTTGGTTTGTGTGCTAGTGTGTGGGTCATCTAGGACAGCGACTGGATGTCGACGCGCCTGCGAACGTCTGTGTGACGATGTGCGGGCGCTATGGTGTGATTCAGACCATGCTGAAAGTGGTAACGGTGTTAACGATGGCGTTGCTAGTGGTAACAGTGCGTGTGTGCAGCTAATGTGCGCCTGGACGGCGGCGTTGGCTTTCTGGCGGCGTCACGTCCGTCCCCAGCCAACAACAACAACAGCAGCGCCGTCCGAATCGCCACTTGCCGCCTTGCTGACGTGCACAATGGCGGCTGGCTGGCGGCGATTGGGCGCAGCTGGGGACGGACCTCACTTCTCGTCGGCCGGCGCGTGGAGTGCGGCGTTTGTGCGGCGACAACGTAAGCGCTGCTCGGACGCGCTAGCCAACAACGGCGGCGGCGGCGGCGGTAAGTTGAGGCGTCGGCGGCGCTCGCTGGTGCATCAGCTGGCGCAGTATCAGTGTGTGCTGCAGCAGGCGCAGAATATCGCCGCTCTTGTGCTGGGGACGGACGCGTCGGCCGCTACGTTGGCGGCGCAGCTGGGCGCGCTCTATTCGGGCGGCGTGCTGTACGGTGCGTGCGTGTCCGACGAGGCGACGTCACTGTGCGCCGCCGTACGTCAAGATGACACTGCCGTACGTCAAAATATCACCGCCGTACGTCAAGATGACATTGCCGTACGTCAAGATGGCAGTGCCGTACGTGGAAATAGCACGGCCGGTGCAGAAGTGTACTGGCCTCCCGAGCCTCTGTTGCGGCGGCTGCGTGGACTTTATTGTATCGTCGAGCGAACGGCTCAGATTAGGGCCGAATAAGAGACAGTGTGTGTGTGTGTGTGTGTGTGTGTTGTCGCGTGTATTCCCGGAGTTCGGTAATATCCTTTCCCAGCAGACGACTGGAATATATGCTTGTGTGTGTGTGTGTGTGTGTTTGTTGGGCTTTATTAAATCGGAAATTGCACTTTTTTGGTTGTTTTTTCTCACAGTTCAGCAATCATATGAAAACTTATTACATATTGATATATTAACTTCTTGATTGTGCTTTGGCTTCTTTTGTGATTGATTTCTGCTCATTTTTTGGTGTTTGTATGTTTATGTTGAAAGATGACTGTTCAATGTTTGATTGTGTATTTGACCTTTGCTTTTATTTCCCCTGTGTCTGTGTCACTCGGCAGCGGCGGATCCAGAGTGCAATTTTAGGGGGCTGAATTGTTTTCCAAATGATATACACACACACACGCATACATTTACAAACGCATTGTGCGCGAATATGATTATATCAACAAACTCTACAGAAAGATAATTTTCCTTGGCCACTTTTAGTGAACCTCTTGGTTATGAGGAGTTGATAGCATTTTTTGGGGGGGGCTTCAGCCCTCTTAGCCCCCCTCTGAATCCGCCAGTGTCACTGGGGAATTCCTAGCTGCGCCACTGTTCGTATCGATCGCTCTCAAAAGTTGGTATTTCCTGAAGTGATATCACATATTGCTTTTTTGTGAATCGCCTTCCCGTTGTCGATCGTTTGTTTGATCGTACCAGTGCCGTGATTTATCTAGCTCCGTGGTTGTTTATTCAGCCAGCGATCCGAGCGGACACAATTACACCAACGTTTTTACATCAATTACCCCAGTTGTGTATGAATCGTAATTAGGTGGGAAATTTTCCAGAAACAAGAGCAGTCATTATTAATGCTGTTTAAGTGAGCAACCTTTCTGTTGCGAGGTATTGCTATGCATAATTGCATCTTGCCTCTTATTTGAGTAGCATTTCTGAATATATTATTCTATATTTGCTGTTTTAATCTAAAATATCGGAATGTGGAAAATATCAATTGAACATAATGATCTACTTCGTTTAGGTGACTGGAAGCATGCAATGTTCATGTGATTAGGGGTTCACCTTTACATCTATTCGTGAGATGCGGCAAGATAATAATCTCCCCTGACAGCAGGTAGCCTAGCTACGCCTCTGTCAACAGCAGGTAGCGTGCAAATGTTGGTTGATGTCGTAAACACATGTGACCTCGTCATTGTATTGCACATGTTGGTGCGGTTTGATGGTGTTTACGCCGGTTCACTGAGATCACGCCAAAGATGGTCTCATATCTGAACGTGACGTACCCAGCCGCAACATGCTTGTCGTAGCATGTCTGCCCGTCGTGTATGTACGTCAGAAGAAAGATCCTCAGATTCTCAGATTAGCCAGGGGTTTCACGATTGCAGAAAAAATCCAAGGACATCTTTTGTGTCAGTAAAATTCAGTTGTTTGTGTCTCGGTATGGGCTGGTGTATTAGTGAAACGATTTGTGTGATTGTTGGACTTCTTGTGTTGTTTTCACGTAGTAATTCAATTGTTTCATTTTTCTTTTGGAGACGAGACGTTCCTCGTTTCTGTGAAATTCTTAATGTCGTTTATCATTTTCTCTTTCTGGCTCATTATGGAATATTTATATATCTATAAATACTATTTATATATTCTATTATTCCATATATATAAATAGTATATATTTTCGCTGATTTCTTGCTCATTTTTCCCATCAATAATTTCCCGTACTCGTATATGGCCGAAATTGCCCGCGATAATGTTGTACACGATCTTGTCATGCTATTATCATCATTCCGCCACGGAATTGTGCAGTATCGTGAGTGATGCGTCCGACTGATGTGGCTGAGAGCGATCACACAGCAATAGCACCAGCGACTTATCTCGTCTGGGCTTGGTAGTGTCGGTGAAAAATGACCTATCGCCGTTATGCAGGCTTGCATGATGACGTGCGTGTGTTGCAACGCCATTTTTGGCGTCATTCTATCGACGCGGTTGACGCTAAATGTGTAAGGATTCAAGAACATTAGATTTTGGATATTTGACTTAAGGAATTTTTTCCAGTTCCTCGCCTCCTGCAAAGACAGCACATTACATTAGAACGCTAAGCCTAACCTAACCTGAAATCTATGAAAAATATAGAAACGTTTTTGTAAGTTTTTTAAGAATTTTTTCAGAAATTAGCGTTTAATGTTTTAATGTTCTTGAATCCTTACACATTTAGCCTAGACCCTATTTTTAATACACATCTGAGTGTTGTTCTATCAGCGTCAACTGCGCGTGGAGCTCTCTCGCCGTTGTGTTCGATTATTTCCGCTCGACGTGCGTCATTTCATTTTGAACGTTCGAGAGGCGCTCATGTGACGGCTGCACTCACAGAGATGTTGATATCTCGTAATACTCTCTACAATAGTATCACAACCCGTCAATGCGCCAGTGTGTGTGTGCGTGTGTTCAGAAGATACCAGCGTTCGGTTGTGCGAAAATCCCTTAGTGTATGGAAATCTTGTCGTCAAATTCGCCCAGCTGCTTCTCAACCGTTCTATCCCATCGTGCACACATCGTGCATTTCAATTTAGTCGGTGACAGATCTAGTTTGGATCGAAATCGAATGCAATAGAGCTGAAAAATTCCAAATTTCAGCCTCATGCCAAAAATATCATTGGCGAGATGTGAGTTATATACTCTGTAAAAAATTGTCGTTTACATGTTTGTGACTGTGTATTATTACTTGTCAGAACAGAATTGTTCTCCATCCAATTTTCTGTTTCCACTCGCTAAACAGGCTTATCAATAATTTTCGCCACAATTATATGCGCGTGCGCGGGTGTAATGATTGTCATTGTAGACTAACTTCATTGGCTGTGCCATGAGCTTATTCATGCGTTGATGTGTTCGCAACCTTGGCATCACATTTGATCCAACAATATCATTTTCTCAACACTTTTCTCAACTCACTCGCTCTTGCCGCTTCATTCTGAGAAAATTGTATCCCATACGTTCTCTTTTGGACGAATCTTCGGCTGTTCTTCTCGTCAATTCTTACATTTTCACTCGCCTAGATTACTGTAACTCCTTGTTTTTTCACCTTCCCCTCAAAAGTATCCGCCATCTACAATCCATTATTAACCTTGCCTGTCGCTTCGTTCTTAAACTTCCTCCCAAAACGCCTACTTCAGCTCACCTTCACCGCCTTGGTTGGCTCACTGCTCATTTCCGAATTCGCTACAAAATTTGCTGTTTGGTGTACAAAATCCTTCACTGTCCTTCACCCCCGGCCTATCTACGCTCACTACTTCTGGTTCAAGAGAGTACTTCTGGTTCACGTCGCCATCCTACTCCTCTAATCTGTCCCCCTGCGTTGAACCAATCCACTTGGTCTGCGAAATCATTCTTTTTTTCTGCACCCCGCATTTATAATTCACTTCCTCCTCGCCTCCTCCGAATGAAATCCTACTCATCTTTCTCCTCTGAGCTGCACAAACATTTCCTTTCTTTGGCCTCAGAGTCTTCTTAAGTTTACTTGTTGGCAATGTTATAATTGATTTATTCTTCCTATTGATATTGATTTAATCCGTTTTTCCTTTTATTTAATGATTTATCTCGTTTTTGCACATTTTAGTTACATATTCCGGACTCATAATTGCTACATGTTTGTGTTTCTGTTCTGCGCTGCATGTTTTTACTTCACCCAACCTGCGCAATTGACCAAATTTCCCACTTGCTCCAGTATTATTTTGTGTGTCGCGCGCTTGTAACTATTGTGTGCGCTATATTAAATACATGTTTGTTGTTGTTGTTGTTGTTGTTGTTGTTGTTGTGATGTGGGCGTAATCAACAGCTATTTATAACTTGGCCAACATTCACTCTCATATATACACGCATATATTTATGCAGAACACTTTTGATTTGCATAATTTTAGCATTGTATATGCGTTCTTTTCTGCTTGAATTTACCCACACACAAAAAACTAATGCCGCGAAATTGGAAAGCGCAAGTCAAGAATCTAGTTTACACTCTGCCGATGAGAACGTCTGTGCGTGTGCATAATGTTTGTATGCGTCTGTGTGTGTACGTACTTGTATGACGTCATTGTTGATAACAAACATTGCTGCCAGCCAAACAGTATGCCGGTTATGGGCGCCACATGAATAAGACACACACACACACACATAGAGAGAGAGAGTGAGATCCACCAAAGTGCAAGTATAAACGACGTGTTGAAATGTACGTCCGCATCGTGTGCCAAGGACCTGTAAGAAACGTCTGCAACTGGGCTCACTCGATTCACTTCACACACTGCTGTCTCGATCGTCTGCCTCCACTGGCCAGATTCCTAGTCTCGCTCTCTCTCTCTGGTTTTCTTACTCTAGCTCTTGCCGTCTGACTATATCATCGGCGTCCGCCGGTTTGCTCTTCTTTGCGGCGTCCTATTCTGTTGTCGAGCTCGGCGCGCCGTTCAGGCGTCAGTCGTTGGTGATCAGCGGAGTTGGTTGGTTGTGTGCTGGCGTCTGGCTGCTGCGTTCGGTTGCATCATGATTGGTCCGTTCGATCAACGACTGCAACTACCAACCGACATTCCCCTCAAGGTGCGATCCTCTTCGCTGGGCACCACGGCCGCCGACCTGATTCAAGCCGACATTGACCAAATAGATTCGGCGACTGCCGGGGCGTCGCCATTCGCGCGGCTCTTGGCGCCGCCGTGTGCTGCAGTCGACCAGCGTCCTGTCCAGCCGCCGACGGCCCGCCGATCACAGAGTTGCCGTGTGACGGGCGAGGCGCGACAGTGCGTGCGTCGTCGCAACCACCACAGCGGCGACGGACAGCGCTCGCCGGCCGGTAGTTGTGCCAGTCTCGGCGAGCCGGTGTCACAAGACTTGACGGACGACGGCGGACGGAGGCGACGGCGGCGGCGGCGGCCGCAGCAGCCGCGACTGTCCGTCAGCTCGCCGGATCGTAACGCAGCGGCCGGTGACGTACGACGACACAGAGACGAAGATGCCGAGGCGTACAGACTGCGTAATTTCAGTCTCACGCCGAAAGGTGAGTCGCGTCAGAAATCACTCGATTGAACGAATTTCGAATTGCTAAAAGTACAGGTCTGTCTGTCTTTCTGTCTGACGTTTAGTTTTTCATTCGGCAACCCCTCTATTCCTCACCAATAGGAAATGTTCACTGGTGGAAATGTTCACCAACCTCAGATTCGGGTAATTGCTATTGGATTTATACTTCGTAAAATTTTTACTACGCTAAAATAATCGCTATGCTAGATAATTTTCTTTTTTATGTGAAATATTTCTGTTTTTGTTGTGTACTTTATTTTTATTATGCTGTGTTTTAATTTGCCATGAAAAACGACGATATATATCCCAGTAGTGTGAAGATCAAGGACGGTTAAATTATGTGCTAATGTTATAGCCATATTTTTTACGCAACCCAAATTTGACCTTCAATTTCTGTTTCTGTAATTCTCCCTCTGACTTTTTTCTCTTGAATCGAGCAGTCTGCACATCTGTGCAAGTTTGCAGACAAACACGCAATGTCAAACTGTGCACAGGTGCTTTGTTATTGTACGTGTCCGCTTGTAACCACGCTTAATGTACGAAAAGTTTGTAGATATAGGCAAGCTATGCTCCGCGAATTTTGTTAATGAGAAAATTGACTTTGTTGTCTCAACTTGGTTGCTTGAAAGTTACAACAATTATAAAACACGTGAAGTTGTCAAGTTTTACGTTGACTTTTCGCAACTCATGCATTACTCTAGGCCAGGGGTTCCCAACCATTTTCGCGCAGCCACCCCCGCGACAGATACGGAGAACTCCATGATCCCCCAGTAAAAAATAAGAGAAGTTAGAAAAAACACCTTTATACTGAATTATTATCACATTCAATACTTTAATGCCATCGTTATTGATTTTATTCGAAAATATAGAGAACAAACATCAGGTGTTCATAACATGGAATTTTTTGCAAATTTTTACGGATGCCAATTTTTTTCAAGCGGCTCTCACGACCCCCTGACCCCCGGTTCTCATATTGCGGCTGCAAACTCTTACAGCTCATTCTCATCTTAACTCCGTGAACATCTGCTTCGTTGTTACCGTGAAACATAACCATCTGTGCATGTTGTTTTGCAATATTATGTGATCTATTCTATGCCTTCAATTGCCATTGTCTTTATATATTCGCCTGTACTTTTTTTTAAGTGGCCGTTTCAATAGAATACAATATACTGGGGGTCCCCATTATAAGTAAAAGATTGGTGTTTGTTGCGGCGCTGACTCTACGAGCCGCATTGATTAGTAAGCTGCTGAACAACTCGACTGACGTTTGATTAATCTATTGTGAAATACCAACAGGATGCCCCTCGATAGGATTTTCCCATCAATACACATAGTTTCACTCTGTGTGTATGTATGTATGTGTGTGTGTGTGTGTGTGAGTGTGAGTGTGTGGGATTATTGATGGGATCTTGTGTGCGAGCTGAGGCAGATAGATGTTGTGTGAACGGCGCGTTGAGGTTGATGTATTAAGTCAAAACTTGTGCTAGAATCTTTACGCTCGCTTGTTTGTGAGCATGGGGGGTAGATTTGTGTCGACGCCTGGGGAGTGGGGGATGACAGCCATCATTCAAAGTTGGCTCAGTTGGTTAATTTTATAGGTCCCTCAAGTATGTTCGGCTTGTCCAAATACAACACACATACTTCAATGAAAAATATATTGCGTGAGGTATAACTTTTCACGTATATATAATATGCGGGGGGTATAGTTGCATATACCCCAGCTAATTTGTCGGGGGTATATATACCCAGGATTCACGCGCATGTGTGTGAGTGATAGTTTGTGTGTGTGTTTATGTGTGTGTGTGTTATTATGTATAGCCTTTAGCTTTTTGCTCAGATGTTTTCACCTGAGCTTGTATTATGTGATTATGTATAATAAATACATTAATTATTTGGTGATTTACTTATAATGGGGGCCCCAAGTGTTGCCTTCGGGGGGGGCATAATTTCTCGCAACGGCTCTGCACACACATACATACACACACACACACACATACACACATTACACATATTACACACTAGCACGCCCAATTTCGCATTCGTACGCAAACACACATAAATTTCACTGCGGCAAAATTCGTCGTGTGTGACTTTTGGTATGCGAGATGAAAAATGGGGCAGAGTGAAACATGATTATGCATCAGTAATTCGTGCCGCACTGGCTTGCACCGTTCGATGGCTCAAATCGACTAATTTCATTGATGAATGCTCTCTTAAAAGCCCGGTTAGCGCCGTATTGCTGCGGATGTTAGCTGAATACTTGAGCTATGACAGTGTTGGATCTACGAGAGACTTAGGAAATATTTGCAGCCCGCCTTGTTCTTCCCCGCTGTAACATCGCCCGAAAGTATGCACTATACGATTTACTGCCGCTTTTGAATAGCTTCGGAATTCGGTTTTATATTCGGTTAATATTCGGTTATTATTCGGTTAATTTTCGGTTAATTTTCGGTTAATTTTCGGTTAATATTCGGTAAATATTCGGGTAATATTCGGGTATTATTCGGTTAATGTTCGGTTAATATTCGGTTAATATTCGGTTAATATTCGGATAATATTCGGTTAATATTCGGTTAATATTCGGTTAATATTCGGTTAATATTCGGTTAATATTCGGTTAATGTTCGGTTAATATTCGGATAATATTCGGTTAATATTCGGATAATATTCGGTTAATATTCGGTTAATATTCGGAATAATATTCTAGACGGCCTTACTATGAATTATTCTCATCTGTGACTCTATTTCTAGAGATTCTTCAGGCACCAGAGATTTTCATGAATCGAGTTTTAATTTGTATCTTTTCATTTTTATGCTTTTTATAAATTTGTTTGTAGTGTCGCTCCTGTTTCACGTCTGATAGGCATGTCTTTCTGGACCAATATCATGATCGAACAGATGGTCAAATTTGTTTTCCTCTATTCCTCAATCATTGTTCTCAGCTAGTATGTGGGTGTATGTGTGCGTGTGTTTTGTGTGTGATCGCCATGTTTGGGGCAGGATTTGTCAATCAGGGTGACTCGTTCCGCATTAGACGCACCAGTTCAGCTGTTGCCGGCTGTCGCCAGCTGCATGCCTCCGACAGCTGCCTGGCCACTAGCTCGGCAACTGCTGAGCAGCTTCAGCAGCTAGCCGATCAGCAGCAGCCGCCAGCTGTTCCCAGCTATACAGTATTTTTGCTGGGGGCGTCGGGTGTAGGCAAGACTACGCTGGTCACCCAGCTGATGACGTCCGAGTGTATCAACGCCTATGATGATGAATGTCATGGTGGTGAGTGTGGATGACACGGACTCAGCGAGATGACACGGCATCTGGACGAGTGGCCATTTCACAGAGTGTAATTCAAGAGTGTAATTGAACTTTGCATTAGTGATAGGGAAGTGAGTGATGGTACGCCGATATTTCATATTTTCACAGGGCAGACCCGCTTCTGTTCAGCACAATAATGCATTTTTTCGTCGTTATTATTAATTTTATCAGTGGTGTTTGCAGCAGATAGATAGGTATGTAAATGATGTGACGCACAGTGAGGTGGCTAGCACAGTAGACCGCATGAGACCGCAAATGCTGGACACTCGCTTCCCATTGGCAAGGAAGAATGGGCTAGTAAACAGGAAATCGACATCAGAATAATATAGCTTTGTTTAATTTTCAACTGCTCAGCGGTCTACCAAGGCAAGCTTGCTATGCTCCACTTATCTACTTATCTTGATATATTTCATGTACAAAACAAGACAAACTAATTCTCCACCGACGCCCAGTAGTACGCGGAATCAGAGGACTATAAAGGCATTTTCTTTTCATTTTGTTTGGCGCAGACGGTGAACTTGAGACAAGAACAGTGTGTGTTGAGCTAGAGGGACAGGAGGCCGAGCTGCGGCTGGTCATTCTCAGCAGCACACAGGTGGGCGTCACACACAATCTCACAGGGTCACACAAAACAAGCAAGCGGCTGTCATGGGCGAATTTTCCTCTGCCGCCAATACTTCCTTGCGGTAAAAATCCAACATGTTTGCGATGGGAAATTCATGCTGCCCGAAATTAGACTAGGAAAAATATTAGGCTGTATTCAGAGCCGATATGAGGTCCTTTGACCCCCGAAGGCTTGGGCCCCCATTATGAATATAGCATCATTAAAATAGAGGTCCGACTTTGGCAAAATGCAGTTACGAGCAGCCCCTCGGTCTCCATTAAGCTGGATAGTTTTAATTGCGGCCTTATGATAAATTTTAATATCCTGCGTGGGGAAACGTGCTCCCCAACACTGGCAGTCCCCGGCCGGAGGGTTGGGGTTTGGTTGCTACGGCTCTGGCTCTATCTGTCTTGAGCGAACGTCTTCGAACTCAGGGCTGGAGCCCCCCCCCCCCAAATATGCCAAGCCCCCCTAAGCCCCCTTCAAATATCATAATCATGGACATTAAAATTTATTACTACTGTAAATGAAGTCCTGTAATTTTGGTTCAATTTCGAGGATTGAATCAGCTCTTCATGCTTCGCCAAGTCCTCTCAACTTTTTCCTTAGCCTCCACAACTTCTTCATCAGCCCCTCCCTCAGCACCCCCCCATCGGAAAAATCCTGGCGCCGCCACTGTAGACATGGGGTTATTATAGGGGTTATTTTGTCATCGAGCTCATCGCAAGGATGTAAAAACCGGTTTTATGTGCACATTTTGCCTGGTCTCTGAAATTTGCACTGATTAAAGCGCATTTTACATGTTTGGTCATGTGTGTTTGTGTTTGATGTTGACGCAAACTGGGTTTGGAGTGCGGCAAACTTGTGGCTGAAATGCCTCGCCACAAACACGTCGGCTTAATTGAATTGGTTTGTTCTGTGTTTGTCCGTGTTTGTATTGCGATGGTCAAACACACCCGCACATACAGACACACACACACGCACACACACACACACACACTCGACAATGACGCTAGCAACGAGAAACTGTGAGCATCAAAGTTGGTGTATGTGTGTGTGTGTGTGTGTGTGTGTGTGTGTGTGTGTGTGTGTGTGTGTGTGTGTGTTTGTGTGTGTTTGTGTTGGTGTATGTGTGTGTGTGTGTGTGTGTGTGTGTGTTTGTGTTGGTGTATGTGTGTGTGTGTGTGTGTGTGTGTTTGTGTTGGTGTATGTGTGTGTGTGTGTGTGTGTGTGTGTGTGTGTGTGTGTGTGTGTGTGTGTGTGTGTGTGTGTGTGTGTGTTTGTGTGTGTGTGTGTGTGCATGTGTGTGTGTGTGTGTGGAGATTATGGTGTAGAGACGATAATTCTAGAGAGATGAGATGATTTGTAGAGATGCTAATTCGGAACCTAGTGGATCCGGAACCCCGTCCAAACAACGTCCAAATTTGACCGGCAGGCTTGGAGATTGTGAAGGTTATAACCGCATCGCGCCTTATAAAGTGCTTGGCTGCACTTTGCAAAGTCGTGGCGCTTCTAATGACGATTAGTTGCAAATTGCAGTCTGTCGTTCACTCCGTGCATGTCAGCGGATGATATGTCAAGCTGGAATTGAAGATGCATGCGTTTCTTGCACGACACAGTCACATAGGACGAAAAATACGATAATGTGATAATGTGAATGCTAAAGTGAATGTGATAATGTAGAGTGTGATGCGAGTACGTACAGCGCAGCGAAAAAGCCAAAATCAAGAAGTCAATTCATTTTTGTTTGTGCATAATTTGGTAGAAGGCATGGTGTGAAACATTAGTAGCCATTGACGGACCCAGGGGGGGGGGGCTCAGGGAGCAGGAAGCCCCTTTCCAAATGTTTCCATCAACCACGAGGTTCACTAAAAAGAGGTCAAGAAAAATCTATTTCTGTAGAATTTGTTTATATAAGCATTTTCGCAAATAATATTTGCACATTATTCTGTGTGTGTGTGTGTGTGTGTATGTGTGTGTGTGTGTGTGTGTGTGTGTGTGTGTGTGTGTGTGTGTGTGTGTGTAAATGTGTGTGTATATATCAGTGTGAAAAATGGCCCGAGTCATGACCTTCACACGCTACCTAGTCACTCATACATAAATCAGCCCCCCAACCAAAAAAATGCATTCTGGATCCACTACTCTAAACAGCATTAGGAATGTGCGTGTGTATGTCTGTGTATGTATGTGTGTGTATGTGTGTGTGTGTGTGTATGGGCTCATTGTAATTTCCGGGTCGGGCGATGATATTTGGTCGCCACGCTAGATGATGATAATATGTGTCACTCTGGCCCGAGGCTGGCATATCATTCCTGAGCGCGTGCAGTTAAACCGTACTGTGTGTTTGATTGTTATTTATCTACTTATTAATTAATATTTGTTGTTGTTTATTCATATTTATTGTAGGTTGTCAATTATTGAATTATATTTTTATTTATAGTTGATTGTTGGTATTTATTGAGCAGTGTGGGCGGAGTAACATTATGGAGTGTTATCGGAGGGATTGATTATAGTAATTTATGAAATATTTTGTTTTCTAACTCTCTTTCTATAAATATTTACTTTTTAACTATATTTCTCTCTACATCTTTTGGTTAGCTTCCGGTACATGGGGTCACCGCAGGGTGGTAATAGTGCACTTGCACTCTTCCCCCATGCTACTGGATTTGCCTGTAATTAATTATAATAATAATAAGTGAATCTGTAATAATAAGTGTATCAGTGTATCTGTATCTAAAGTTTAGATAAATGATATTTTTTTACACTTAAAATGTTATTTGTAGATGTATCATGCGCATCAAGCGGACTTGAGCTCGAAGTGCAACGCTATGGTTGAGAACTACTGGCATATTCTGATAAACGCGACACTCGCTATAATTCCTTATTCTCTTCACTTATCCTCGTTTTCCTGGTGGAAATTTGTTCGTGTCGGCGCTGGTGGCGAACAGAAACAAAATGGCGCAGGCTCAAATTGATAGCGAGACGGAAAATTGCTGATGCCAACATTTTCGCCCGCTTTTTTTGCCGTTGCCAACCAGTTTGGCAGCGTTCAATTAGCTGAAATTGGACTTACTTCGTTAATGCTCCGCCTTGATTTTCAGATCTTTGATCTTTGCCGATTTGAAAAATGGACAATGCGAAAATTTGATCCAATTGATTGCAAGTTTTTTATATTAAATTACGGCTATCTAAATTGGCATGCCTTTTTGTACTTATATATGCGTTTTCTTGCGTAGTTTTTGGGTAGACATCGAAATGGAATGCCGCTAATTTGCGTAGCTCCCGATTTAAGAAGTTATCAGTTTGATTTGGTGCATTTCCAAAATGACCGCTGGTGAATCATTTTAATGTGCTCTTTCCGACCAGAACTCCCAGGTGAAATCGACCGTGTTCGACAGACATTCAATCAGCGAATTCATAAATGTTTTTACAGTCGTTTTTTCACAAACTTCTGTCGCCAACCAGCCAAACCTAGTCCAATCTTATCTAACCTGACAAGAAAGAGAAATAGAGCAGGGACTGAAGCGTAGGCGTAACGGTCCGTAGGCGTAATATCCGCAGCTCCCATATTCTTAGCTCCTACACATGTATATATGTATTGTATTGTATGTCGAAACGACACATGTAAACATATACCATAAAAGCAAACAACATATTTTCATGTGTCGAGGGAAGCGTTGAATGCCTATATCCTTTAAAAACAAGAACAAATAAAATAAAATAGTAAAAAAATAAAACACATATATAAACATATATAAAAAACTATGTATGTGTGTGTGTAAGTTTGTGTGTGTGTGTGTGTGCGTTTTTTGTTCCCTCTACGTGTTCATAGTTAATGGAGGTGTTCTGCTTTCCGGAATTTATTCTCATCTCTGAATCGTTATGCACGGAATTGTGTGTGTATGTGTCTGTGTGTGTGTGTGTGTGTCTGTGTGTGTGTGTGTGTGTGTGTGTGTGTGGTGCTAATCGGAGGTGCGATATGTTGGCTTAATGGCAGTCTGCAAATGGCACAGTGTTCTCTATAAATAAACACACACACACACTCACACACACACACACACCCACCTACACACACACACATACACACATGTCACACACACATACACTCTCATAGACATACACACGCACACCCACACACATACACGCAGACACACATACATACACACACATACTCGTACACACACATGCACACGTGTATGTTCCACTGGACTTCATTAGTACCTATGCTGTGAGCGCCAACTATTTCCTGCTCGACAAAGCATTCGCACACACACACACACCCACGCACACACACACACACACACAGAGAGAGAGAGAGAGATATACATGCATACATACTCACTCACTAAGGAACACACACACATACACACACATAGACACACACATACATACACAGACACACATACACATAGACACACACACAAACACACGGACACACACACACACACTAACAGACACACACACAGACACACACACACACACACACACACACACACACACGAACAGACACACATGATAGATAATCTCAGGTCATGCGATGGATAGGCGTGATTGTCGTATCGTAGCAGCTAATTACCTACTACTAATGGAAAACTAGCGCCGGCCGGGCGTGGGCTATTGTGTGGTGGCCAGGGGCGGCGCCAGGATATTTCCGCTTGGGGGCTAAGGAAAAAGATTCTACGGGGGCTTGTCCAAGCATGAAGATTATGATTTTTTGGGGGGCTCGGATGGGGGAGGCTTGGCACATTTTTTATGGGGGTTTCAGCCCCGTTAAGCCTCCCTTTCAAGCCTTGGTGCCGCCACTGACTGCTGCTGTATTGGTCGATAGGGCATAATGGTTCTGCGATACACACACCAACAAATAATAACGCATTCTCTCCTAATTGCGACGCTACATATTGGCAGTGGTTCATTTAGGCATGATTAGATCATTATTACAATACCTCACATCACCTCACATCACTATCACTTCGCTATTAGCTCCTAAAGTTGATATATCACACTTCTGTTTTGCATGACAATGTTTGTAGCATGATTGGGGACAACACATGTCTTTCAATTCTTCCAGATTATGCCAACGATTCTATCGTGTATGATATATTAGGACAGCGGTTGTTCACCTGATTCAGTGTAGATCGATAAAAATACAAACGACGTTATAACAAAAGTTTTCTTTACTCAATACTCATTCATACAGCCCTAAGCTAGTGTAAGAAAAAACTCTTTTCATGGAAATATATAAATCATAGATAGAGAAGCATATTTTTCATTAATTTTCACAAGATTCCTCGCGCTCTTTAAGAACTAGCTCTTCATCTCCTAGGGGTCCGAGCATCCCCGGTTAAAACCACCTGCCTTATGGAAAACGATGTGTATTGCTTCTTTTGGATTTTGGGCACATTGTGTGTGAAATGATCGTTTTTATTTTAGCAAAGTTTGTTTGTAGAAACATGACATGTGAGATGTTCCTCTTTCTGTATATATATTTTGTGCATATGCTATCGTTGTGTAAATTATTTGATCCACTTTCACAAACACCTCATCACAAGCCTTTCAGCGCACATATTTGAACAAATGGTAATGAAACATTATCCAATTAACATCCACAAAGTGTGTGCCTATGCATGTACCAGTGGGGAAATGTCACAATTCAACTGGATCTTGTTGATCTTTTAGATCAGTGGTTCTTTACAGGAGGTGATCGCACCCCTAAGTGGTGCGAGCCGGGTTCCTTAGTGGTGCGAGCACTCGTGTGCACAATTACAGGCAATATGTTTTACCTATGCTATCATATCATATTTTTACCTGGGAAAAAACATCCAAAACCTTAAAGAAACCTTAGATAATCTGAATGAATATCGAATATTCTAAAAGTTTAGTTATTACGTTGTGTGTTTATTTAACTTCTTAATATAACTATCAATAATCTAGGGGGTGTGGGAACTGTATGTTGTTTTGGAAATGGTGCGAACACTGAAAAGGGTTGAACACTGAAAAGGGAACCACTGTTTTAGATGAAAACGATGGATGGGATATCAGCGGTCACTGTGTATTTCACCGCTTACACATGCGTATGTGTGTGTGTGTGTTCTGTGGTGACCTTGTCAGCGGTGTGACCTGACCTTGCCGGGTCGACCTGACGCTGTGCTCGTTATATATTCGGTAGCCGACCGCGCCAGTTTCGAGCGCGCCCAACAAGAGTTGAGTCTCGTCAGCACACCAGGCCTATGCGATGCCGGTGAGGCGACTTCGCCAAGACAACAACGTATTTGCCGCGTGCTGGTAGCCAACAAGGTGGATCTGGTGCGAGGACGTGTCGTCAAGGAATCAGGCACGTACACACACACAAACACATGCATAGGCTGGAGAAGGAGTCTAGGGGTGTGTTTCATTATCAATGCTGAAGCGCTAGGAAGCGCTTCACAGTGTTACATTATCAATGCTGAAGGCGGAGTGAATTACTTCACTGCGCTTCACTCGGAAGGCTTGAGGCAGAAGGCAATCATTGCGCTTTAGCGACATTCCCTTTCCCGTGTGCTGTTTGTTTTGGAATTGAATAGAGGAATAGAATATATTTGTTGAGGACTATATAATATAGAATATATTTCTGTGAGCATTTTGTTCGCCATAGCGGACGGCTTAAAGTATTTGTGTGGTATTTGTGTAAATCCGACAATGCTGAGATTAGCGCAGCTCCATATGGAATTAATGAATCCATATACTAAAATTCAGGAAATCAACAGAAAGCAAATGCAAATGATGAAAATGAAGTAAAACAAATTATTTGTACCAGAAAGTTTGTGGGTTTATTCACACTCAGCTGTTCAAAATAGTCAAACAAGCGTCATTGGTGACAGAGTGTTTCATTATCACAGAGTTCATCTTCACAGTGTTTCATTATCCGTTCACTTCCATCAACTTCCTTCAGCACTTACGTTAGTGATAATTAAACACGCCCTAGGAATAGTCTTGAAAAGGATATAGTGGAATCAAGCAGTGTTGGGAAAGTTAATCATATATTAGACAAAACAGTGGGTTTTTGGAGACAGCACAGTCTGACGGCCTTGCTCATCTCCTGTACACAGCAACTGGTGAGTATAATTAGTGGATACACATGCATACACACACACGTACATACACACACATACACACACACACACACATGCACAACAGGAGAATTGAAGAGAACCAGGTACAGAAGGAGTCTGAAGAAAATTGGCTTCCCTGATTGATGTATAGATGATTGGAATTGTGCAAGTAGTCAAACCGTAATGACCGTGAATATAAACTCATTCAAGATAAAATGGGGATATTGAGACGGGACAATCCGAGCCTAACATAGCCTAGCTTTCAGTAAACACAATTTGCTGAGATCATCCATGCAAGTACACACACCCATACACACACACACACACACACACACACACACATACTCATGCAATCACACACATGCACACACCTATATGCAGTGTTTCTGGTATGAGATCTGGGTAACCTCAGCTTATCGCTTGCGCGGTGTCTGAAAAAAAGGCCAATAACCATCGACAAATTAGTTGAGACAATAAACAAAAATAGCTATTTATAAATGCTGTAAATTGATTTGATCAATAGATTAATTTGCAAGGCATAAATTTTGTTCACCTCGGCCAGCGTAGTGTCAAGGGCGTAACAAGTGCGGTTAATGTCCAATACTACGAAATTTATCTATTCCTTTTCACATATACGCAGATGACGTTCAGTTCTTTCTTCCTCTGTCTGAGCAAAACTATATTCCTCATATCATCAATAATATCTCAGCGTGGGCTTCTTCTCGTTCGCTCATAATAAATTCCTCAAAAACTCAATACATCGTACTTCACCCGCCTAAGATCCATCCTCCTCTATCTGACTTTCCTCTTTCCTCATCAGTACGTGACCTCGGTGTCTTACTAGATCCTCATTTGTCATTTCAAAAACATTTTACTTCTACAGCTGGCACCTGCCGTCTAATCCTTCGAAACCTCTACCTCATCCGTCCCTACATTGATTCATCAATTGCACAATCTCTGGTATCTGCTCTAATAATTCCTCGTATTGACTACTGTAATTCACTGTTTCTTCATCTTCCACAGAAGTCACTCAACATTTTACAATCTATCCTTAATCAAGCCTGCCGCTTCATTCTTCGCCTTCCTCCGCATCATCCCACATCATCCAATCTACGTGATCTTGGTATTCTTCCTATTCCTTATCGCGCTCAACACAAAATCTGCACACTCACCTATAAACTCTTGCATTCTCCTGACTCTCCACAGTATTTACTTGAACTTCTTTCTCCACATCCGTGTCCTCGTGATACAAGACAAACTAAAATCCTTCTTGAACCTCGTTGTCACTGTGAATCTTCTTGGTTTACACGCTCCTTCCAACACGCTGCTCCTCGCATATACAATAGCCTCCCATCTCACCTACTGTCCTCTCCCTCGCTTAAATCCTTCTCGAAACAGCTACATTCTCACCTTCTTTCACAGTTGAATTAAACATATTGCATGTATTGAACTATTTGAATGCTGCTGTGCAATTTGATGGCTTGTATGTGTTTGTTTTTTAAATGTATATATGTGTATGTATGTGTGTATATATATATATATATATATATATGTGTGTGTGTATATGTATATGTTTATGTATATATATATAGCCTGTTGGAGGCTCAATACATTGAATTGAATTGAATTGAATGCGACTGTGGCATGTGGCCAATATGTTCACTTTTCACCATAGCGTAATTTCAGTGGTTTTCAACACAACGCACGAGTTTGTATACAACAGGTAGCTAGCACCTAACATACTGTGTGTGTGTGTGTGTGACTATTAGGCTAGACTCAGTAATCTAACGGTTGGATTCTAACCTGACCTAGCCTGACTTGACCTAGGGCTGTATTGTACTAGATCGGTCATTTTGCTGCAGTATGAATATCACTGAAATCCATCAGTCGCAAACAATATCTGACACGTGTTCTTATCTTATTTGAATTGTCGTCTGAACCGACTCAACGAAAACACCGTACGAGCATGATGGAAAAAGCTGACTCAACTGCGTGAACGGAATATCCAAGCAACCTGACTAGATAGATACACACACACACACACATACACACTTGAGTGCCTGTGTGTGTGCGAAGTTGGGTGCGCGGTACGAAAGCGAGTGTAAGTGAAGTGTGTGTGTGTGTGTGTGAGTGTGGGTGTGAGTGCGGGTGTGTTCATTGCAAGCATTGCTGGAATCAATATCAGAGGCCCCCCAGCGTCGGCCCTAGCGTCATTCCACTTGCCTTTGCGCTACTGTTGAGTTGGTATTTTTTGTGCTGACTACCGTTCCGGCGCCTTGGTGCCAATTGTGGCATTGTCAAGGCGTGCGGCGACGTGCAGATTTACTGCGACACATCCGCCGTCTGTGACACGCACCGGAATACCGGCCGTCGGGAAATTATGTCACACCGACTGTGTGTAGTTACTTGCTGTGACCAGCAGTGGCGACACGAGAACTGTTTAGTTTGGGAGGCTTAGGAAAAAGATGCGGGGCATATTTGGCGAAGCATGAGAAACTTGTAGAAAACAATAAAATATATTACAGACAGGCGCGCCTACGGTGACGCCCACGCGCGCCTACAAGACGTCACACCACAATCGCACCACGAACAAGACTCAGGCTCACACCGTGACATACGAGAGCACACACACACACACACACACACACACACGCACGGGCCTCACAAGCTTTCCCAGGAGAACAATCCTGATGAATAACGTTGTCGTCTTAGTTGTTGGGCCAAAACTGGAGAAAATTGTCATAAGCTTGGCGGCGAGCGGGTGGTAAAATTGTGTTGCAACATAACTCGAGTTATCGATTACAGACGCGACATCAATTTCAGAACAGGAAACAGACAGACAATGGGTGAGGTGTGCTAGGACATCATGCATTAGTGCTCACAGTTCTGCAGTGCTATTTTTTCCAATTTGGGTTTTCATCACAATATACCCGGGGAACTGAACTCAGCAGAATTTCCAGGGTGTATCGTTGCATATTCATACCTCAGCCAATTTGTCAGGGGTTCCCCTCAGGATATCAACCACTTTATTCGTTTGTGTGTGTGTGTGTGTCGACAACAGAGGGTGTGTCGGTGGCGTGTGAACACAACGCCAAGTTTATCGAGATATCGGTCGGCATGAACCACAATTGCGACGAGCTGCTGGTCGGCGTGCTGCACCAGATCAGACTGTTACGTCCTGGCGGCGGCATGCTACCACGTCGCCTCAGCTGCGGTCGCCGCGAGCTGAACGGCGGCGAGAGTGACGTGTCGTCGACGTCAGCGCAGCTACAGCAGCCGCAACACGTGTGGACACGCAGCAGAAGTTTGGCACGCGCCAGTCGCAAGTGTCGCCGTGTGTTGACGCGAGTGTTTGGCGGCGACGAGGCGCAGCGCAAGAAAGTCACCAACTTCCAGGTGCACAATTAACAGGTACAGCATTGCACACACACACACACACACATACACACACGCGCGTGGATACCTGCTGATTAAAAGCTTACACGCAGATACACGTGTTCGCAGTAGCGGCGCCAGGGGGGGGGGCTCCAGCCCCCCAAAAAATGTGCTAAAGCCCCCCCCCCCCCAAATCATAACCATGGACATTAAAACTTCTTACCACTGTAAGTGAAGCCTTGTAATTATCGGTCAAGTTCGAAGGCTGAATCTATGCCCCAATCCCTTATAATATTATACAGTCAGAGTCAGATTGTAGCTCTTCATGTTTCGCCAAGCCCCCACAACGTTTTCCTTAGCCCCCACAACTTTTTCTTTAGCCCCCTCTCAGCCCCCCATCGTAAAAATCCTGGCGCCGCCACTGTCGTCACGTTGTTGCAGTAATTCCTTGCTGTGCTAGACAAATGGACGCACGCGCGCGCTGATATGTGCATATACATAAATATATACATTTACATATTTGTTGATGTGTGTATTATTAAATATTGTGTCCGAAGATGTTGTTGAAATATATTGAGTGTGGCTATACGAGAATATTGCGTGTACATGGTAATTTCTGTGTTAAAGTAGACGGTATGATGTGAACGTGACACATATATATTTACACATGTGGACAGATATAATTGTGAACGTGAATTAGTTTTAAATCTTCTCTCATACAAGACATCGTCGCAAATTGTTATTCTTGTGTTTGAGCTTTGCAAAGTGGACGTGTACCCATTGAACTAGGGGCGAGAGATATCGTTATTGTGACCAGTTTGTGTGTTTGTGATTCACATTGGTTCCACGGTATTATATATGCGCTAACTGTGTTTGTTTTCAGTGTCCAATATACTCTGTGTGTTGCTATTCTCTATTGATGACTGGTGCTCAAATACTGACGCGCTCAGATGTCGTACAGATTTATAAACAAACTAAAATGGAAGTGCGTTCGAAGATAATTAATACGCGTGCGTTTAATTGAACCAATTTCGAACGTGCGATAAAGAATATAGCGTCGCGTCGTTGAATTAAAGAATCGCTAATGAGGTTTTGTGTCTAATGGCCGTTGATGTTGAGTGCAGTGGAGTGACAAAGCGACAAGTGTTTGGAACTGAAAATCACATTTGCTCCCCTATTATACGCCTGTATTTTATCTATTGTTGATTTGATTTCATTGAGAAATGCATAAAAGTGTTGAGCACAAGTTTACTTTGCAGGCTAAAATTGTATAGACATTGCATTTTGGTCGCCAATCTTATTACAGGTTGATGCATTTATCAGGCACGAAAAAGAGAGAAAGAGAGCAGAGGGAGGGGAGAATTAGTTGCAAACAAGCAGAGTAGAGGGGGTGGGTGGCCTTATTTACCCACACCACTTGGCGAACTCACCGACCGCATCAATGAAACACCATCGGTCGATTAGAGCGTTGTGTAATTAACATTACACACACACACACACGCACACACATTCGTCGAAAACTGGTCAATATCAGCCAGTGTAGATGCACAAGTGTTACACTGTCGCCGCACGCAATGTCAATGCTGTCTCACACGTACAGAGTTGTTGCCCAAAACAGGCAAACTGTGTCATAATCAGGGAATTTTAAAAATACCAAACAAACACCATGGTTTTTTACACTTTGCACACACAAATCGAAAAAGGATTGTACCATGCTATTTAGTATATAGTTAAACATATATTAGTACCACTTACCAAGAGTTTTGTAAATATTTAAAAAAGAAAAAAAATCATAAAAATGTACACACAGGATCTTGAATTTCACCTTGTAGCATCTATAGGCAACGGTTAAACCGCTTCCAATTGCGAAAACAGTCGATTTCAAACACCCACATATGTTTGCAAAGTCCAAATCCAAATAAACAGTGGCCTTATTTATGGAAACCTAGTGACTAAAAATAGTTGTGTTCATGTAAGCTAATTCATGTTTGTTTTCAGAGTAAACACAGTTTTTTCAACTCAGAGGTTTCTCAAAATAGTGTTTTTCATAGAAACTCTAATGTTTTGTCGAAAAAATATAGGATTTATCATAAATACCAACTACAATGCTTCTCCAGCAAAACCCGAAAATCTTAATAAAAATGCTTCCCATATCGTGCAAACCCATAAAATCATGCCAAAATTAATATTTATGAAGATTTAAAACTGTATTAATGAACTCATTTACTTATTCTGAAAATATTTGATCATTCCTATATGAGAAATTTCATTTCTGTCAAAAAAAACAATTTCCAAAAAACCATGTTTTAACCAAACAAACCCTGGTCATAATGCATGATATCACCAGGAGCTACTGTATGACTGACTGATTGAAGTCATTGTTGTAATCCGTGTTGTAGTGGTAGCACAGCCGCCTCACAAGCGGGAAGTCCCCGGTTCGAAACCCGGCGGAGGATAATTTCTTTCTGGGTGAATTCTATAATTCAACAGTTCCTGTCCACCCAGCAGTAAATGATAATACCAGATATCAGTCATGTATTGTGTCATGCATTCTGGGAGGTGGCTCTCTCTAATACATCTTTCGTCCTAGTGACGTGGAGAGGGTCGGTTCTGCGGTGGCAGCGAGCTGCATATATACCCCCCGACAAATTGACTGGGGGTATGAATATACAATTATACCGCCCGATAAGTCTGGTGAGTTCAGTCGATTGGGTGTATTAAAATCAAAATCAGCATAGCAAAAAGTAACAAAACAAGACAAATGTGTCTGTATGCAATTATATGCAATCTATTTTTCATTAGGGGTATGTGATATATATGTATATATGTATATATGTATAATTCAATAGACACAAAATTGTTGAGGGTCGCATGCAATTGGCCAACTGAGTCAAGTTTGTTGCACACTAATGCATGATGGCTGTCATCCCCCCGAGCCTAGACACAAATCTAAGCCCTTGCTGCTATTAGCTGTTCAATGAAGAGCGACGCCATGCTCACAAATCCTGCCTACACCGCGAACTAGACTGGCCTCCACTAGCTGAGTCAGTATTGTAAACAGTATTTGATATAACAGTATTTGCCACAAGCATATTAATTCGACAAACGTGCTCATTCAGAAGCCATAAGAAACTTGTAGACGGAGGGATGGGTGAATATTCAAGCAGGAAAACCGTCAATTACTGGGCGGAATTCGGCACTCGCACACGCTAACATGCATGGAAAGCCGGATTAATGAAATTCTGATAGGAAAAGTTGGTTCAACTTGGTTTAATTTCAAGTCTCTGGATATATTACGAAAATATCCGTCGAACTTTCGCCAAATTCACATGGAAACTGTCACAAGTTTGTGTTCAATAATTTCTTCCGCCTTTTGTTGGGACCCTGGGACTCACCTGGGACTTTTGAACGCCGCTCAATCTTCCAATGAAAACAAACATTGCCATAGAAGATATATTGGGTACTTTCAACAGAGACGTCTACGAAATTTCACTAAAATAACCAATATAAAAGCGTTCTTTGTTCATATATGTAGTGTATTCATATATGCCTTGTATAAACGTCTATATGCCATTAAGCCTTTGTTGGAGATTATTGGAAATTCACCAGCAGGCATGAAACAATCTAAATTATATTTATAGTACTCATTTTCCACAACAGCTCTGAGAAATCCTAACAAATTCAGTTGTTTCACCAAATTAAATGTTAGGAAGTAACTAGAAACGAAAATAAACGAATTCGGGTTGATAAAAACACACATTTGTTCTTCTATCCGACTTGAAATTACCCGATAATCCGTCCATTCGCCACCAGCGGGTAATTACCCAAAGGTTACGGACCACTGTTCAAATAGTACAGAGACAACTCATCAGTCTGGCGATGCGATGGTTGGCATCATTACCAGATTTGGAAGTTGCCACTCCCATTCAAACCGTGCAACTAACAGCATAAAGTATAACTTCAAAATATTATATAGGTTCGAGTGAAAATAAACACAAAAATTCGTCAACTAAATAGACAATTGAAAAATATTTGAGCGAACACCCCATGATAATGCGCAAAAATAGGAAATCACCTCAAATATGCACTGATCTACATTAGCGCCATCTATACACACCAATCCCAAGCTTATTTTACACTATTGACCGCTAGATGTCAGCACATGTATGCAGCAGCCACCACAGCCGGCACAAACGCGCTTTCACTATCGGCCACCAGGTGGCACTGGTAGTCGCGCAGTTTTTGTTCCACCGCCAGCCACGTGCTGATACCAAGTGGCTGACAGTCGCCGGCGCCAGCCAGCAGCATGTCGCTGATCAGCCGCCTCACAGCTGCCAACAGCTGGCGGCTGCAGTCGCCGGGCAGCTGATGAAGCAGCACGTGTAGTCCACACAGCAGTGCGGTCGTATCAGTGCCGTCACGCATTGCGCTCAAACAACCTGTCAACATAGTGCAGTGCAGCCTGTCGTCACTGGTGTAGTCGTAGTTAAAAAGTGGGCGGTTCCAGTTCCAGTACGGCACAGGTTCTTGACCGCCACAAGTGCGAGCCTTGTTCTTAATAAGTGCGAGGGTTTCTGGGAAAAATTAAAGAAATTTACCTCAGTTTTACCTATGTTTTATACTTTTTCCTGGAATAAGAACTGGAAGGAAACGTAAGGGAACCATAAGCTGTATGAATAGATGTTGAAAAATCTGTCTTCTATTGTCTTATACTGTTTTCTGTTGTTTTATATTGTCGTTTTCTGTCTTATTTATATAGCTATACAAAGTCATGCAGCTCTGAGAGCTGACTGCTTATTTGAAAACGATGCGAACAGTGAAAAGGTTGAGAACCACTGAAATATGACCAGAGAAGTGGTCCTTATCCTGAGCGATACGAATCACCGTCCACTTTAGTTGCGTGTTCATATATCACTAAATTTGCATTTGTTCTTACGGAATGTACAGTTTTTATTTGTGTCTATTTATCCAATGTGTATCTAGCAATTTGATTAATTGCCAATATTATTTAGATGTGTGCCGCATGCTATTTGTTATGTTGTTTGTGTAATAGATGTAATTTCCTATGTTCTAGCTTATCGTGTCAATGCGTCGGTATTCACAGCTGGGACGAGATTTCTGGTCGTCTGGAAAAACGGAAGGTGTGTACGTGTGTATGTATGTGTCTTGAATCGTACTGAGTCATTCATATTTGACTATATTCGCCTTTTTTACTAAAATTCATTTCGACGAATATATAAATAAAAAAAGACTTTAGAGCCGCTGCGATTCGTACCGAGCTTGTGCGAGAAGGCCATGCGACCGCTGGTGTGGCAGTGTTCCAGCAGCATCAACAACAGCTGCGGCACCAGCTGCAAATCAGCCGCCGGCATTATCAGCTGCTGCAGCTGTCGCCGGCCGACATATACTGAGCAGCTGGCCGGCGCGCCACCGCCCGTCCAGTCGACGCCGGCGGCCGCACGTCGCAACACTGGCGCCATCTGGTGAGTGGGCGCGGCGTCAGCGTTTTGCACGCATGCCAGCAGTGACCTGGCGATACACACACACACACACACACACGGTGCGTCCAAAAAGTTCGGTGAATTTTCTCAGAAAGGAATAAAAAGGTACTTTACAAAAAAAATATTTATTGGCCTTCGAAATAATCCCCTTCGCCCTCGATACAACGCTGACACCGTTCAAAAAGCTTATGGAAACTTGCAGAAAAAGCCTCCGCCGGAATCGTTTGCGGAGTCTTCGTCACACTCTCCTGAATGTCATCGAGATCCCCAAAACGAATGCCTTTCAAAGCAATTTTAAAGCGAGGAAACAGCTTGTACACATAGAGTGAGCTGTGCAGTACCGCGCGGTACATTCAGCAGTCGCGTATACTTTTAATAAGACAAGGTGACGCTGAAGTTTTCATACAGTTAACCTACGCGGTTTCATAAGCCAACGCGGCACATTGTGTTGCTTTGATATTATATGTAGTGTGGTTGCCCCTGGTTGTTCAATGTAAATCACAATGTCTGAGCAAGCGAGACCTGAAGATCAGCCTCGGGGCTTTATCGTGTGTGTGTGTGTGTGTGTGTGTATGTGTGTGTGTGTGTGTGTGTGTGTGTGTGTGTGTGTGTGTGTGTGTGTGTGTGTATGTGTGTGTGAGTCCGAATTTCGGTGAGTGGTCTGTAGGAGAATTGCTCATTCGGGTGAGAATTGTTCATTCAAACACACATACACACACACACACACACACACACACACACACACACACACACACATACAGACACAGACAGAAATTTCAAAGGCAAGCCCACGCACGCTGGAGACCGCTTGATATTAGGACATTGTACAATTAGACAAAGCTAAAGCGTTCAATGTCAGCTTTGTTCTCGACAGCTAATTCACAATTCCCAGTTCAAGTGCCGATGAGGATAACGCACGAGACTGGACACATTTTCACACCCGGCCTTGACACGCACGTCTTGTGTGCCCTACCTATCTAGCTGGTCGAGTGTGGCGGTCAAATGACGCGAGTCCAGCTCGGCGCCGACACGCACGTGTACACGAATCAGCTGCCGCAGCCGACACAGCGCGCCCGCCTGCGATAAGTAGTCCACCAGGCCGCATAGAGGGCGCTGCAGACGCACGGCAGCGGCGCTCAGTGTCTTGTAGAGTGGCGGTGTGTCGGAGGCCATGTCATGTGATGTGAGTGTCGCATGGAGAGAGCGGACAGAGTGGAGCAGCGAAGGAGGCGCTTGTTCCTCGTCTACCTGCTCTATCAGCCAGCGCAACGATTTCTGAATGACCAAACACACACACACACACACACACACAAACACACACACACACACACACATATTTAAGGAATCATATTTGATCAATGGAAGGCGGGACAGACGAGCTCACTCAGTCCTGCGTACTACAATTCGGTGAGAACATACACACATAGGCACAAACATACACACATACACACAGACATACACACACACACGCAAACATACATACACACACATAAACACAAAGACATACATATACACACATGCACACACTTAATCAACATATACAGATGTACGAATGACACGGTCAACACAGACGATTTCGGCTAAGTTTTTCAAAGAAATGTGAGTAGAGGACATTGAAAAAACTGAGGAAAACACGTTGTCGAAAAGATATAAAAAGTAGAGTTTTCCGTTTAGGAGCGTAGAAAAATGGAATATATTAGACAGCAAAATAGTTGAAGTTAAAAATTTGAGTTCCTTCAAATATGAAAGCTAGATGTATTATGGAAAATTGACAGGACAGCACGAGCTTAGCTCATATCCTGTAGTACAACTAGGTGAGTAAACACACACACACACACACACACACACACACACACACACACACACACACACGCACACACACACACACACACACACACACACACACAGAGCCGTTGCGAGAAATTATGGGCCCCCCCCCCCCCGAAGGCAACACTTGGGGCCCCCATTGTGAATATTGAATGCATTTATTAGACATAATCACATAATACGTGAAGCAAAGGGGCCCCTCAACATTCGGGCCCCCCCCCCCCCGGCCGGGGGCTACGGGGGGCGGTTACTACGGCTCTGCACACACACACACACACACACACACACACACACACACACACACACACACACACACACACACACACACACACACACACGCACACACGCACACACGCACACACACACACACACACACACACACACACACACACACACACACACACACACACACACACACACACACACACACACACACACACACACACACACACACACACACACACACACACACACACACACACACACACACACACACACACACACACACACACACACACACACACACACACACACACACACACACACACACACACACACACACACACACACACACACACACACACACACACACACACACACACACACACACACACACACACACACACACACACACACACACACACACACACACACACACACACACACACACACATACACACACGTTGAGGTCAATAAAAGGAAAATTATTGGTTGAAGGCAGCCTCAGTAATTGCCACATTTGAAATGAATCGACTTGAAAGAACGGCATTATTGAACATTATCGCCCGAAACAAATCGTCCACGGAAGCATAAATGTATATACGAGTCGCATAATGTATATTGTATTCGTATGTAAAGACCTATAAGAAATAAGCGTGTGCCGAATCATATAAATGATTGTATATTACGACAAAATTACATTATTGTAGAGTAAATAGAGATGTATTCAATGAAGATG